>OU426996.1:7197007-7224507 GCA_911387935.1 Dolichovespula saxonica | reverse complement strand
ATGGTTACTCTCAAGAAGCTTAATTAGATATTCCAAGTTTCGTTTGACAATCCTCGAGTAATTTTATCTTTCATGTTTTTCATCGTTTCGCATCTGCCATCGTAAATCATACGATAGTTCAAAAAAAAAAAAAAATTAATGAAACCTCGGTCTTAGCCGCAATGGTTTATAAAATGTTATTAAAGTTTCTTAATTAAATTCATCATTTTGTTATAGGCCCTTTTGCTTGGCAAATATCTTCATCTTATATTTATCCCTCTTCCCCTTCTTCTTGGACAGCATGGAAAAACAAAAAAATGAGAAAAGAAAGATACTTTCTTTGTCACGTAATCCTTATTCTTTATTTACGAGGATTAACGAACGATTAATGATTCGGAAGAGTAAGAGGAAAATTTTTGCGAGCTAAGTTTCTCGCTTGGAATAAACGAGGAAGAGCTTTCGTAATTCCAACGAAAGGGCTAACGACACTAGGATAGGGGCTAGATACTTACCTTTTATCCAGTAAAAAAAAAAAAAAAAAAAAAAAGAACGAGTGGTTTGGTTTTTCTTTTAAAGCTTACGACCGCGAGGATGCACTATAGTCCCTTTCTCTTTCACGTAGGACGAGGAAGCACGATAATGCCCACTGCATATTTTCTGGATTCTTTTCTCCTACCTCTTTTTATCCTTCTCCTCCTTCTCCTCCTGTTATACGAAATAGCTACGAACGATAGACAAGATTTTATACCGTTGAAAACTGGTACAAGTCAACGATTTATTTCTCGTATTATTACGTTACTTGTGCAATACACGCGAAATACCTTTCACTATTCTTCAATACGCTCGACGAAAGAATTTTCTCAAGAATTTGCCACTTTAAAACTTATATTAAATCGTTACTGGTACGATCTTACTTTCTTTCGTAGATTAACGATACAATGTTCTTCAACAATTTTCTCGATATTGTTCTATACTTTATAATTATAAAAAAAAAAATATATATATATATTGTATATAAATTAATTTAAAACGGTTAATCTGTTCTCTCGAATTCCGACAATATTTTTAATAATTATTTAATTTAACGATTAAGTACGAATAGATTTATAGTATTATATTACATTATGCTCGTCTTAAGACAGCGCGAGTGGTATTGTCACTATACTATAATGGAAAGTATCTATACGATGCGTACCTGCTACATGAGCAGCTGGTTGCGTAAGTAAGCGAACGTTCTATCCTGTGGATTACTACGATGGGAGTCGAAGTAGGAGTTTAAACCCACGAGTTTTCCAACTATCGACCCAACGCCTTGCGATTTTCTCACGTCAAGATATCTTCTATAATAACTTACTCTTCGATAGTTCTTCGTCTTTTCTCATTAATGTAACCGTACATTAAGTACACCTCTTCGTTGATTCAAATCGCCGTGCTTTATTAATTGCACCGGATAATATGGATTTCAAGAATTCTTCATTCAACGTTTTCTTGCATAAAGCGTAAACACGTATTTATTCGAGTTTTTAAATCGATGGATCTAAAAATCTCGAAAACGACAAATTTCTTCCGTTTGAAGAATTTGATTATATCGTTTTTTCTCTTTTTTTTTTTTTTTTTTTTTTTTATCGTACAATCGTTCGTACGTGTCACTTGAACATTACGATTGAAAATTATTTCATTTTTCGCAGAGGAGTGGAACGAGAGCTTTCCATACCAGCTACTGATAGGAACTGGAGTTGCCTTGATGGCTTTAGTACTTTTAGCTGCAATTAGCTTCCAATGCTCTTCTACTTGGCGATGGTTGATGAGCGTCGCTCGCCACGAAAACGACGAAGATGCGAATGGTGATTTGTCTCAGCAAAATGCCATTCGCATTAGTCACTCCTTGCCGGATTTACAATCGGAACCGATTACTCATGAATACGTTCAAGAACAAAAGGACAGTAAGAAGGTATAGTAAATTTTCGATACGTTACGAATGAAAAGTATTAAATTGTGATGATAAAAAAAAAATATATATATATATATATATATACACTCTTAAAAAAATTGCCATAACACGACACAATGATATAATATAAATAGATGCAGCATTGAAAATGTCGTTCCTAAAATATTTCTTATTCATACGTAGGTGTTGCGTCAAACCACTTTGCCAATTGTTCCGATACGCCATCAAAGTTTCCAACGGCAATTGTCTCACCGTCTCGACTTGCCCAGTATCAAATTCAGTATTTGCAGTCTGGAACATCGTAGCGATTCTAGTCTCGGTCTTATCAAGGTAAGTTCGTACTAACGATAACTTGAAAATGTTAAACTATAAAAGGGTACCACGGGTACGGTTGAAACGATACAAGTACATTCTACGACTACGTCATGCTGTTAGAACATATATTACTTACGGTTACGTGTTTTCCAATAATTATTTCTCGTGATAAAAATGAATCGATTCAATCGATCCGTTTTAACAAACGTCCATTACGTAAGAAATTTATATCACCAATGAAGCTTCACTCTCACGAGTTTTCTCATTTCTCGCTTAATGTAACGGGAAATGTTTTACGAAGTAGCATTGTTAGAGTTTTGTATCGGATGACGTCATCATTGATGTTATAGCCGGAACTCTACAAAAAGGATCTCGTAAGACAGGAAAGCACGGAGAGTTCTAGCACTACAGAAATGGAATATGCCGGAAAGCTACACTTCGCTCTACGTTACGACAAGGAGATCGACGGTCTCGTCGTTAAGGTAAGTTCTACGGTTTCACGGGTAACCTTACAGACGTTAGTGATAGAGCCTTTCGAGAATTTCATTGTCCCGTTGAAATAAATTAAAATTAAATAACGGTCTCGGTAAATTTATAAATTTGGATATATAATTACACGCTCTTATTCGTTTGTTTACGAAATAAATAGAAAATTTTTAAATATTACGAGTTATTGCGAAATAATAATCACGCGACGATACTTTTAATATTAATGATAATTAACAAACGTGATCATCGTTAGGTAATAAAAATGAATGATGTATCGTGGCGTACATGAATTTTTAAACGATTCGAAAGCTCGATGAGAATTATTCAAATGAGATTCATACGCGAAGGCGGTGACCGACATTCCCACTTCGGTTTCATTCTTAACTCGTTAGAAAATTGTGTCGCCGTTCATTCATGATGTGACACGCACGCGAACCTCCAAGGAGAATTAATGCTGTACCCCGCGTGGCTCGATTTGCTGCAATAGTGAAGGAAAAGGAATTCCTGTAAAGGACGCGACAATGCGTGAAAGGAGGACACGAGAGCTATCCCAATACTTTGTTCGAATCGAGCTCTTCGTTTACTAGTTAGAATCGTAGAAAATGTTAGAACGTACTTCTACCATCCCTCGTCTCGCTTGATTGCGTTTAACATTCTATACTGGTTACAGATTTAATTACTTTCTTCCGTATTGTTTGCGTTAAATCTAACTTCTACCTTCAGTTATCTCGAAAATCTCGATTAGACAAGTTTGTTCGAAATACTTCGATCTTTACTACTCGAACTAATCTCGACAAATTAGAATATTTTTACATCGAAATGAAAACAAAGTCGTACTTACGTGTTATTACGAATTAGTTTCGAAAGGATTTTAACGAAAAAAAAAAAAAAATAAAGAAGATAAAATTTTGCCGACGAGATTTAAACTATGAATGATTAAGTAGGCTAAGTTTAATTAACTGTCGAGCATTAAATACCAGTGGATACAAGCGAGTAAACCTGGTAAAGCTAATGAGCTAACTAAATGCGATTTATTTACGTTAAATTACGCGCGTCCTTTTAAAGTGGTCTTCATTATCGAGTACATTGAGTAATGCACATGTTCATTAGAAATTATTGGACATGGAGAGAGAAACAAAGATACAGAGATAACAAGAGAGAGAGAGAGAGAGAGAGAGAGAGAAAGGCAAATGCCCGTTACGGTCACATTCGATCTTTCAGAAATAGTCGAAGCACGTGACATGTTGAAACCGAGAAACGTAAGCGTGTATTACGCTATACTACCTACATCATTTGACATATTTCTTCGAGTTCATTCATAAAATAACACATAGGAGATACGAAGGTGAAGCCAAAGGCAAATTTTACAGTCTCTCTTTTTATCTCTCGAATGACTGTGAAGTTAATTATCAGTTTTTATGAAAGTTACGATTATTAAAAAGTTTCTACTTTATCGTAATATAATTTGTTTCAAGTTTGAAATATAACTTTTTCGCGAAACATAATATGTATAATATGAAAGGAGAAGAGAAAAAATTTGTCAATTTTGCGAGTAGAGAATTCTGAATATTTGAAATAACTGTGTTTCGTAAGTAATCGGATGGAGAAATTTAAAAAGTCTTTTATCTCGAATGCATAGCGATTTTTTTGTTTTTTAATATGAATGTGGTAAAGTCATTAAAACCGGAAATAGCGATTATACACCTCTGTGAAAAAGGAAATTACGAAAAAAAAAATTTCTATCTAACGAGAAAAGTATGAAACTCAATTAGCCTCGGATTCGTCCGTTTCTTTGTATCTTGAAACGAAAAAAAAAATATATTCACTCCCGGATGAAGGTCGGAACGTTAATGCTGTAGATCCAAACAAGTAGTTAGATTAATTACCAAGTTGATTTTTAAATTAGGTCTTAGAGGCTCGAGAATTACCGGTGAAAGATGTAACAGGTAGCAGCGACCCTTATATAAAGGTATATCTCCTACCCGATCGAAAGAAAAAGTATCAAACGAAGGTTCATAGGAAGAACTTAAACCCGATCTTCAACGAAACATTTATTTTCAGGTAAGTTCAAGCATAAACTAGTTGTTTCTAATCGAGCTATCACTAACTTTCCCGATAAACTGATCTACGAAATTCTAATAATACCATTTTATTTTTTACCTTATTTACGTACCTATTATCGATAAAATTAATATTCTCGTTGCACACCGACAACATTCTATTATTGCGCCATATCGATCTGTTATTCTTAAATATCGATCATTTATTACAATAGACTCGATAGAAAAATAATAATCTTCTTTCTTCTTTTTTTTTTTTTTCTTTTTTTTTTTTAACATCACTTTACTTCTTTAGCGTTCCTTATGAGGAATTGAAGGAACGCTATTTACAATTTTCCGTCTACGACTTCGACCGTTTCTCCCGACATGATCTCATTGGCCAGGTGGTACTTAAAGGATTGTTGGACTGCACCGACCTCGAGCAAGAAATCGAGTATACGATGGATATCCTCTCAGCACCTCAGGTAATTTAAATCGTTCGTTTTAATCATCGATGGAAAAGGGATGTTAAGTTTAAACTGATGAAATTTTGTGATGCTTTTAGGAAAAGGTGGATCTAGGGGAATTAATGCTATCTCTCTGTTATCTTCCAACCGCTGGACGGCTGACTCTGACAGTGATAAAGGCTAGGAACCTCAAAGCTATGGATATAACTGGATCGTCCGGTAAAAAAAAAAAAAAAAAAAAATAAGAGAAAAGAAAACAAAAATTAGCTTCACGAGCGTTCTAAATTCGACGGCGCATAAAAAGTTCATTTTGAACGTTCTCAAAAACTAAATTAGAAAGTTGATTGGACCATCGATGACAACAAACTGCGATCATTATCGGTTGACTTCGTTCGTATTAATTATTTGAATATCAAATTAGACGATGATAAAGCAGGCGCAAATTAATTTTATTAGAACGTTAATTAAAGCGATATGATTAAACGTTTCGAATATCATAGAATATTCGTATGGTAAGGAGAAACACGCTAGCGTTTAATCATGTTTATCGTTCGGAAAATATCTCTCGATATTTATGCGATGAACTCGATCGTGTTTCGTACTCACGGATATACCTAAGTACTCACTTACTTACACGTTTAATCGTATCTCCCCGCGATCATTCTATTCTCCATATCTTTTCTTTATTTACGATCTCAACTATCCTCTTTGTCCTTTAGATCCCTACGTGAAGGTGTACCTTCTATGTCGTGGTAAACGGATAAAGAAAAAGAAGACGACCGTGAAGAAGAACATGCTCTTTCCCGTGTATAACGAGGCGCTCGTTTTCGACGTGCCCGCAGAGAACATAGAAGAAGTCAGCCTCATAGTGAAAGTTATCGATTACGATAGGTAAGAGCTATCTTCTTCCAGAGCTATTACATGTATCCTGTTTCTTTAAGAGAAACGAAAAGGAAATAAAAAGAAAATGAAAAAATGAAGAAGAAGAAGAAGAAAAAAAAAGAAAGAGAAAGAAAAAGTCACAGTTCAAAGAATATTTTTTATTTATTCTATTTCACCGCTTAGGATCGGTTCGAACGAGTTAATGGGCTGCACGGCAATCGGTTCGAGCTTTATCGGGATTGGTCGAGATCATTGGTTAGAAATGTTGGATAATCCGAGGAAACCAGTAGCTCAATGGTATCCTCTTCTTGAAACCGTAGCAGGTCATATCCCTTCTGTTGCTTCCGAGCCACTTCCAGTAAGTTTGAGCTGCTTGAACAGTAGGTGAGTAGATCAAATACCATTAATTTGTTTCAATAAACAATTAATTGGTTTTTATTTTCCTACAATATTCGTCCGTAATCATCGTACGACATTTAAACTCTATTATATATATATATTTTCTTTTTTTTTTTTTTTTTCATGAAATTTGTCAGATGAAGACAAAAGGTTGGAAGAAAAACATGCGGATGCTCGCAGAATTCCTTAAACGTCGACTTGGACAACGTCCCTTTCTGTCGTCATTTAATGCATATCGCTTGACTGACTTAAGTACAACCTCTATTTCAAACATGGGCTCGGAAGTCAAAACTCTGTGCTTTGAAAATCTTTACTTGCGACAGATGTGGATTAGTAAACGAGTACTCGCTAAGGACCGCCTGTGTAAAAAGGTAAAAAAGAAACAAAACAAAACAAAAAAAAAACAAGAAAAAAAAGGAAAACAAAACAAAAAGAAAAGTAAAAAAAAAAAGAGGGAATCTATGTCCGTTTGCTGGGGCTTGTATAAGTTAGTCGAGATATTCGGCAATGAGAATGATGACCAATAAGAAAACGGAGATGAATAGATAGGTACGTAGATTAGAGAACAAAGAAAGAAAGAAAGAAAGAAAGAGAGAGAGAGAGAGAGAGAGAGAATGTGTGTGTGTGTTTTTGACGATGAATAAAAATCTTACGATACCTATTAAAACTAATCACGGGCTGGACCCGCGATAATTTATCAAACGCACACCTTGATTTTAACGTATCACGACGGTCATGACGTTCATTCGAAATTGTTAGAAATAAAACTTGCAAAATTAGACGGGTAGATAAGTTTTTATAAAAAAAAAAAAAAAAATTATAATAATGGAAGAGAGTCAAGATAAAAGGGACGTATTTGGGTATACATTTGGATACGTGCACATGTACACGTTTACGTCATACCTCATATGCAAGAATTTCAAAATAACGCCTCTTCATTCTCGCGAAAGCTGGCTGCATCATAATGCATTATGACAAAGTACACAGGGCCTTATCCTCAGGTTAGACGAAAGAACAAAGACAGCGAAATGGTAGTATAAGAGACAAATCATATTAAAAAGTAAAAAAAAAATAAAATAAAATAAAATAAAAATGGAACGAACAAAACCGGTTTGATAAATTTGGTACGTTGTAACTACGTAAAGAATGGACACGTTAGAGAAAGAGATAGAGAGAAAGATCAAAAGTGAAAAAATGAAAGAGAAACAGTTGTGCAGAGTTGGAATGCGTGTAATGATAGAAATTATTGACAGGCAGGTGTCGGCACATAGAAAGAAAATTTCATTACAAAACTCCTTGGATATTTTCCGATATCTCTTTATTAAAAGTAACTAAAAAGTTCGGATATTGTTAAACGAAAGAAGATAAATGAAGATGGAATTGGAGTAGAGTTAAATAAGATGATTAGAGAGCGTAACCTAGTGTTATTAAAGAGGCGCTAATTCTCGAGTGACGAATCAACCGTGTCCCAGCTTCTCCATTCTGTTATATCTTCCTTGTACGAATACCGTACGACTATTGAGAGCGATTAGGAAACAAACAGTTGAGATCTGACGACCGTCACATAAAAATGGTAAAAAATGAACAAAAAAGAAAAAAAAATGAAAAAGTAAAAAAAAAAAAAAATGCGCACGCTTCTTTTCTGTATACTTGCTTCTCGAATTTTCAGAAGCTAGAATATAGTTTTACACCTGCCTGATAAAATGCCTGCACTTTGCGTAGATACTCTTGCAAAACGAGCTATATCTAACAATACATGTATAATGTGCTATAAATACTTATATTTATATATCCGTGCAAAAAAATTATATATGTATATCGATAGACACATATACCATCACACTACAGATAATCGAAAAGAAAAAAGAAAAAAGAAAATATTCTTTGATTCTTACGACAATAAAACGAGCGACTAGATAGGAACCGAAAATTAAGAAGAAAAAAGAAAAAAAAGGATAAAAAGATAAAAATAAACAAAAAAATAAACAAAAATCTAAAAAACAAAGTTTTGCAATCAATCCGTTTTGATCAATCCGTTAATATTACTTTCTTTCTACAACTTTTACGTGAGAATTTTCGTAATTGCTGAATGTGGAAACCACCACTTTCCCCTGTTTGAACGGTTTACTATTACACGCAAGTTGCACCAATCTCTGTAGTAATGTTCTTTCGACGGGATACGTGTCTAGGTATTATACGTGAACAAAATTCACAGAAACATGCTCATGATCGTAACCTGGGTTAATCGCATAAATTTCAACGAACGAATATTTCAAAAATAATATTAGATATTGACGTATAAATTCTTGTTCATTTCTTTCCTTTTTTTATTTTTTTTTATTTTTTATTTTTTACTTTCGATAATTTATCAAGTATCATCACTGAAAGTATATTATGCACGATTATTTTTTAAATATTCGTTCGTAATACTTTAAATGTTTCATCCTATATATGCATATATGATATAAAACGTATAACAAAAAAAAAAAAATTAAAGCTCGACAAGAGCGCTAATTGTGATAAATAATAAATGCGAACGCATATCGTGAGTTTCGCAAATTAACAAACATTGATGTATGTTATTGTTATCGTAAGAGAAAAAGAGAATGAGAGAAGATAAACGATAAACGAAAACGTATGTGTGAAAAGTGTGATAGAGAGGGAGAGAGAGAGAGAGAGAGAGAGAAAAAAATATATATATATATATATTATATAACAACATGGCTGTTGCTTTGTATACTTGCGCACAGCTAAATCTATTTGATCACAAAAAAGTCGATAATAATGTATATTGTGTAAGAAAAAATATATCGCAGATATCGTGAGGATATTTTCACAATATGAAAATTCGATATTGGTATAATATAAATCATATAATAGACACACACACACACACACACATATGGATGAGCCTTGTAAGATAAACGTATTGTGTCTTTAATTATATTTAATTTCTTTAAAACTTAATTATTAGGAAAAAATTTACGAAAGTAAATATGCATTTCAAAAATTAGCTTCTAAAATCATTTAACTTTGAAGAATTAATTATTTGGATTTATCTTGGGCCAAAAAGGAACAAGTTATGACTTTGGTCTAACTGACATAATTCATCCTTCATATATATACACACACATATATATATATACACACATATACATATATATGAATGAATAATATTTAAAAAAAAAACGTATCGTATGAAATATATAGGTACACGTATTTTGTCTAGTTACTAGAAACTAAAAATATCTATAGAAGAGATATTCAAAAAAAAAAAAAAAAGATTCAAATTAATTGTAAGTTAATTTAATGCGAATATTAAAAAGGCAGAATTTATGAGAATGCTTGATAAAATATAAATGGATGTAGGTTCTTACCCTCGTAACTCTGGTGCCGAAAAGTATCCAAGAAATTTTTCGTTAGCGGGTGATATTATTTCGAAAAGGAACATTTATCTTCTCCGTCGATGTTTCCGCGAGGAATACTTACAAAGAATGAGAATTTTTTCGGGCGTCCTGGGGGATGAAAAATTCGAGAAAAAAAATGAATTCGCTCACGTGTCAATGTGAAAGCGAAGGACTACAGGCATCGAGTGACGTTAAATCCACAGAAAAAAAAATATAAATATATCCCGATCGAATGAATATAACCTGATTGATAAAACATATACGTAATCCATGTAGACTGTCCCTTTATTGAAAAAAAAAAAAAAAAAGATAAATGAACAATAACGTTAATACTGTGTTGTGTCAGAAAAGTAAAAGAAAATATTGTGCCAAGTAAAATAATTATTGTAGAATACTATAATAGAGTCTATATATCGACATATATAATACCTGTATAAATATCTCTCGGATGCTTGTAGTTATATCTTTTACGATTCATAGATTCTACGCTTACATTTTTTCGAGTAAATTTACTTGGACGATACCTGCCGTTGAATTACAAGACTTCTCCTCAATCTTTTCGAATCTATCTTCCTTCCAGCGATGCCCGTTATCAAAATTCGTAAAAAAGAAATGATGATACTAGGAAAGAAAAGAGAATACCAAAAAAATAAAGAAGAAGAATATTTTATTTGTTCATACCAGAGTAAACTCATTCCAACAGACTGAGCATATCTTTTAACACACTTGTTCTTATTAAAATCCAGACAGGCATTTGGAAGGAATATTTATACGATCGTTTCATTTTGCCGATAATTTGTAATTTAATTAGCGTTATTTATAATTCATTCATGTTTCCTAATGTCACGAATGAATTAATCTCACATCGTTTCTTTTTTTTTTTTTTTTTTTTTTTATTTGAAACAGTAACAATGAAACTCTTTCATGTTATAATTATTAACTCGAGCTAAGAGTAATTTTTGTCATATACTATAACAAATTTTGTAAAAGCACGTTTTTTATTCTTCCTGCAAAAAAAAAAAAGAAATTACTAAATTATCGGTATAGCAGCAAGATTGAAGTAATGACATTTGTTTTTAATGGGCATCGTGTAAAATATTCGAAGTATACAAAAACTTTTCTGAAAATCTGTCACTGCCTGTCAATGATGGATGGCATTTGAGTATACGCGTACCTTCCACCTATCAATTAAAATACGTAGAGATTCTACGTATTTGAAGAACCATTAAAAGAAACAAAAAAAAAAAGAAAAACAGATTAGGGATGGAAACGACTGTATCCCGAAAGTGGATAAAATACTATTTTATGATACTAATTATATTGAGAAGTGAAAAAAAAAATACGTACTATTTCGTAAGCGAATTACTCCGTCTCTTTCGTTTAATTATGTCGATTCTTAAATCAAAAAATAAAACGGATCATTAATTAATTAAGAATATTTGTCACGATCGCATATCAAAACGTAATAATTATTGTACCTTTACATTGCGTATAATTTTTCCTCGTATAGGTATTAAAATACTTAAGAGAACATTTCATTGGAAAATAATGTGCATCGATCACTTTCAACGGTATATCCGTTCTAAAAAGTATTTAATGGAAGGTCCTCCATCCCTGATTAAAATAATTAATGAACGAACGATCGATATGTATATGTAAATTGATTGCATGGTAGTCTCGTTCAAAACAAATAATCCCTTTCTCAACACGAAAGTGATCGTGAAACGCATATAATTCTATTAATGAATGTAATAAAAAACTCTAGATCGACGATATGCATACTTTTCTAACGAATACATATCTATACTGTATATTTGGACGTGCGACGCCCTGTATTGTGATTGTGAAGAAAACAAATAAATCGATATAAATCATAAGTTTATGTTGCTTTGCTTCATTTTTTTTTTTTTAATTTTTTATTTTTTCATCGATCTCAATCTTATTTAAAAACTCAATCAATGGGTATCAAATTAAAAAAATCTTCTGCAACATCAAATGTACTTTTCATTTATTTGACTACTTATGTTTACAGATTTTAATCTAATCTTAAGCTAAAGATACAACTTTCCCATTATGTTACCTCTAAATCGAAACGTTACGATAATTCTAAGTATAAAATAAGCAATGGAGCTTATATTGGTAATGTGGTAGCAACGACTTAAGTACCTTTCTACTTAAATACGTACTCGTTAAAAGTGGCGGGAATAAACCTCTACACCGTTTCTCCTCCTTCCAGGTGTTATATTCTTATTCTTTTTCTTTTTCTTTTTTTTTTTTCACGCGAAAAAACGATAATTCGATAAAATCACACGACTCATTCCTATCGATCAACGATTTTTAATTACGATTTTGGCTTCGTCGTAAAATCAGAAATCCTAAGGAGATCGTTCGCGGTTCCATTTATTTTCTCTTATTAATTCATCCTCTATTTCGTCTTGACGCGATCTTGAGTTTTATTAAATTCGTAAGAATAACAAAAGAAGGAAAAACAAAAAAAGGGGAATCGATCTACGTAACGTTCGACGTCAAAAGAGGAACACACCAGGGTACCGCAGAACGATCTCACGGTAGGTAAGGTCGGAACTCCTAAGCTCCAATCTCTTTTGAATATTTCACTGTAATATTAAAAACGCTATTATGCGAAATAGTAAAGCAAGCATTGTCCAGTAACGTTTATGCGCTCGATTGAATCGCTGTATTCTTTTTTTCTCTTTTCTTGTTTTATTTATTTTTTTTCTTTTTCGTTTCTTTTTAATCCTCCCGATCGCACGACCTACCACTAGAACGATCGGACTAAAAGTCGGTTCCTTTTCTTTCCGTGTAGTACGTAGTTTATTGTTTTTTTGGAATGTCTTTCGTTTGTCCCCGTCGCTCTTAAACGCCGCGAATAACGAAACGAAGGATCGATGAAGACGAATATTCGAAACGATTCAAAACGAAAATGTCCGATCTATTGTTTCCTTTCTCTCCTTTTTCTTCTGGTTCTTTTTATTATTTTACTTTCTTTTTTATTATCCTTTAAATTCTCTTACTCCGGGAATTTTGCGATGAATCGTTTCGAACACGTCGACTAAAATCTATCATAGATTCATAATAACTCTACAGGCAGCCCTTCGTGAACGAACGAATCGATTAAGAAAAATTCCCCCCCCCCCCTTTTTTTTTACAAGCTCGAGAAAGTCTAATGATTTACATTTCTCGTAGTTTTCTTTTCCTTTTTTTTCTTTCTTGTTTTTTCTTTTTTTTCTACTTTTTCTCTTTTTTTTTTTTGCTTTGTTAATATCGGCCTAGCGATTCGAAGACCGATTTCTGAATGAAGTAAAACTTATCCCTGTTATCGATTACTGAACACGCAAAAACATTAATTAATTTGGGCCTTAACTCTCTCTCTCTCTCTCCCTCTCTCTCTCTCTCTCTCTCTTTTGTTCTCGTTACATATCATATACAAATTTATAGTACTCTCCTTCTCCTCCGAGCTATTATCTTTCTTTCCCATTAACTTCTCTTTTTATTTTGTGTTTCATCACGTTTTCCTATTCTCTTTTTTTCAACTTTCTTTTTCTCTCATCCGTAATATTAAGTACGTTTATTATTCATAATCCGTATTAATCCAATAAGGATACTAATCGATATAATAATGACAATAGAATGTAGTAATCGTAATAATATAATTATAGGCAAACTCTCGTAGCGTTGTACTTAGCGTTATTTAAAATAGTAGCAATATATATATTATATATATATATATATATATATATATATATATATATATATATATATATATATATATATATATATATACTGAAGTTCAAGTACGGACAGAAAATCGACTTGTTATTTGCCATTCTTTCTTATTTTTTTTTTGTTCTTCATCTTTCAATATTTTGTCTTGTTGTTGTTGTATGTTGTTGTTGCTGTTGTTGTTGTTTCTGTTGCTTTCTTTAAAGTTCCTTTTTATATGTATATATAGCAATATGGAGGGAATTCACTAACAACATGCTCGAAAAGTGCAGCATTCTCACACATCTATAAACAAATATAAAAACTCTTCTTTCTCACGCCTCTTTTTGTTTTCTTTCACTCTTTCTTTTTTCCTTTCCTTTCTTCTGTTTTTCTTTTTTTTTTTTGTTTCCTTTTCATCTTTCTTATCGTATTGCACGAAATTTTTTCGCACCGCTAGGATACATCATCACCGACGTTAAATTGCTTTGCTCTCTAACATACGCGAACGTCTTTCCCAAGCCCCATGAGCGAAAAAGAAAATCTCACGTAGAAATCTTTCCCTTGTTATTCCACTGATTGTTATAATAATGAATAATAATAACAATTAGACTCGCTCGCCGAACGTCGACGGAAAAACGTTAGGTCGAGAGGGAAAGCAGAAAATCGCCGATGAAATGTTTAAGTAGCGTGTGTATGTGTGTGACTTTCCACGTTATTTTTTCTCTTCGTACATCCTTTTCTCTTTATCTTTATCTCTCTCTCTCTCTCTCTCTCTCTCTCTCTCTCTCTCTCTCTCTCTCTCTACCTCTCTCTACCTCTCTCTACCTCTCTCTCTCTCTATCTCTATCTCTTTCTCTCATAAACTCTCACTCTCTCATATTAGTAGCGAAAATAAGACGTCGATAATATGCTCCTGTACACTTAAGTACACGTAAAACGGTTATATACGCGATAGAAATACATTATTATACGTTTACAAGAAAACTAATCATATTGTGCTTGCAAGCACCAAGCACGACTCTTACACCCTTATCTCGATTATTTTCGAACTATGTGTCGTCGTTTCACTCATTCGTGTTTCCTTTCACTCATTCACACACAAACACATCTTCTTTCTCTCGCACTCATATTACTTAGATTAACCTTTCTTTATTTCGCTCGTATCCGTATCGCGAAGGGAACATTTTACGATCATCATGCACAAAAAGAAAAAGATGAACACGCCCACAACGATTTGGCGAACATTACTGTTATTAAACATTACCGTTGCACACGAAACATTATCTTTTTTCTCTTTTTTTTTTTCTTTGTTTCTTTTCTCTTTTTCCTTTTTTTTTTTTGTAAGATTTCCTTACGTTTCTATATTAATGCTAATAATCATAATACAATAAAAATAATATTTTAATAACCATAATAATAATGATAATAATAATAATAATAATAATAATAATAAAAATAATAATATTAATAATAATAATAATAATAGTAATAGTAATAATCTGCATCATCATCATCATCATTGATAATGATACCGTACGTACGATGAGCGATCGAGAGGGATCGATCGATCCACTGTCGCATGCAAGCATCGACGTAATTTCCTGTATCGATTAATATACACAATATTGATTTTCGACAGCTCGATTGCATGCAACTCGAACGGTACAAACGACGGAACCATGCGATCCTACAATTTTTACACTTAAGCCGTATACAACAACAGCATTAAGAATTCCTTTAAATATTATATCAACATTTATGATCGATACGGACCACGCAGACCTTCGTTCGCGACTACTTTCATCTTTGTCCTCTGCATTTATAAAAGAGAAGTCTCTGACTAGTTTAGCATCCTGAGCTGTTTATATATTATTCGAACCTTTTTAAGTAAACATCGCCGACGCGACAAATGGATTTCGATCTCTGCGTATTCACGACGCGCGTAACTTTGAATCGCCTTAATCGATTTAAATGCAAATCGAAAGTTATTGTGATATAAAAAGGGAAGAAGAAAAAATAAAAATTTCTAAGATAAGATTGATAAATGCACCGAAGATGTTTCGAATAAGAATATAAAACATAAAGGGGACAAGAGGCGTAATTTAAAATATTTCGCTTAATAATATTTTGTAATCGTCAAAATTAAAATCGATTTCCGAATCCTATTTCTTTCGCATTTCTTTTTTTTTTTTTTTTTTTTGCTTTTTTCTCGTTTTCTTGTTTTCCTCCCCCTCCCCCCTCCCAACTATCCCTATAATAACAAATCCTATTGTACTTCCATGGAATCGCGAAAAATAGCCTCCGCGAGTCCGTAAAACACGAATTTCGCGCTTGTTATAATTGAAGAGAACTCTCCTTCACTCGTACAACATTTTACACACGCCCAATCACGTTCCTTTGTCCCACTTCGCGACACGAAGACCTTCCTTCAACCCCTCCCCCTCCCCCTCCCCCTCCTCCTCTTCCTCCTCCTCCTCGAAGTCTCAGAAAAAATGGAAAAGCTATGACACACCCTATCGATATCGATAACCACGACTTGTAATCTCGCTGATTAAAATGAGCTCGCGCGGGTAAAAACGATTGTCCATCGAGA
Source organism: Dolichovespula saxonica (assembly GCA_911387935.1). Lineage (NCBI taxonomy): Eukaryota > Metazoa > Arthropoda > Insecta > Hymenoptera > Vespidae > Dolichovespula > Dolichovespula saxonica. The sequence goes on along the minus strand of OU426996.1, from coordinate 7,208,263 downwards.
CAGCTCGATTAATTTTCCGTCGTTGTGCAAAGCGAAACGAAGCGAGGACGAGTCGTACGCTTGAAGAAAGCGTGCATCAAAGACTACTAAGTGCAAACGACTCGAAGCTATACGTGCTCTTCTACCATTATCAGTTGCATCCATACCGAGAGTTCGTCGTACCTTTTTTTATCTAAGAAAAAATCTCGACTCACATAAAGACAATCACACGAGAAAATTATCATCGTTCCTAACGTTATCCATTTCCGTTTTGTTTAATTATCAATATAAAAGTGACCTCGTAAAAATCTTAATAAAAATGAATCTCAGTGTAATTAATATCAATCCTTTCCTATATTTTCTTTCTTTCTTTTTTTTTATTTTTTTTTTTAATCAAAATATTTCGCTGTCTTAAATCATTCGAACTCTCTTCTTCCTCTTTCACACACACACACACACACACACACACACATACATTTCTCTTTATCTCTCTCTCTCTCTCTCTCTCTCTCTCTCTCTCTCTCTCTCTCTCTCTCTCTCTCTCTCTCATTCTATCTATCACGCAAAATCAACTTCCGCGAAGGACGCGCATTAGGTCCAATCGCGAAAGAAGAAATGTTGATCCTTCGGTGATACGACGGACCACTCTGTCAGAATGAATTCGAGCTGTTTAAAACCACATTTCTTTAGCCTATGTAATTTAATCGATCTGCTGATTATATATCTCGTGTGCGAAAATACCAAGAAATATCCTCGCAAAAAGTTAAGCTGGACGGCTTTTATAAAATTAGGATCTCTTTCGAAGGACGCGAACGTTGGATAAGGGTGGGCCGAGGTAAATAGTGTGTAGTAAATGGGGACAGGCTTATTTAAGTGCATATAGTAAGTCGGATAAATGGGGAAATGGAATCTTAGATATATATATGTATGTGTATATATATATATATATATATATATATATAACGGGTGTGATCGGGGGAAGTGCTCGTTAGCGTAGATACACGGATTATAGAAAAGCTTCGCGGACGGCAGAGTATACAAAGAGAATGTCATCTATCTCGTGCCTCTTATATTCTCTTTTTCTTTCTCTACCATTCTCTTTTCGCGTGCCTCAAAATTTAAGGTGATGCTGCTCGCGTGCTCTTAACCGAAAAGGTTAGAAAAATCGTGAGAGCGACGTAATACTTATTCTTCCTCTTTTCTTTTTTGTTTCTATCTTTTTCGTTTTTCTTTCTATAACTTTTAACAGACTTGCGTGTGTAATAAGGTGCCTCTCTTCCTACGTAATATTTAATTTTTTTTTTGTTTCTTTGTATAAGACGGTACGCCGCCCATTTTCGCTCTTTTTTTCCGGTTTTTCCATCTTTTCTTTCACGTTTTTTTTTTTTTTTTGTAACTTTGTTCATTTTCGTTTAAATCCAAATCGGTCGCCCTAACGCTAACGAGCGCATACGCGTCTCGGTATATTATTATTATTATTACTTTTTTTTTTTTTTTCTTTTTCTTTCGTAATTCCCTTATTTTTAAGTATCCGCACGCCATTTTATTATGTATATATGCATGTATTTGTGGATTTGTGAGTGTGTGCATGTGTACACATAAGTTTACATAACACAGCGATTCATTATTTACATGAAAAGATTTACTAACGAAGGGTAAGGGAAACGAGATTGTAGTAGCTTTTGAATGAGCGAGGGTTATGAATGAACCCGCGCGATTTCGAGCCGTAAAAATTAACTTACGTTCTGATATATCCTGTACACGACCGAAGAGAACCAAAAGTACACGACTTTTAAACGACTCGCGATTTTTTGTTTCTCTTATTATTTTTTCTCCCTTTTTTGCTCTTTTCTCTTCTTTTTCGATTTTCCTCCCGCCTTCGCAAGACTTCTTTTTATTTTCCCTTTTATTCCTCTTTATTTATTTATTTTTTATTTTATTTTATCTTTTATTATTTTTTTATTTTTTTTCTTTTTTTTTTTCATTGTCAATTCCGATCCGCTTTGTTTATCGAAAACGTGAGAATAACTCGGCTACTTCCGTGTCTCGATTAATTGACTAGCATTGAGCGTATGTCGCTCGATCAGGAACTCGAAACGAGCTCCGGTCTTATCGATCGGAACTGTCGGAAAATTTTTGAAGGAGTTTCTTCCGCTTTTCCGACAGTCCATCGGGATCAAATAGTGCTAAATTAACGTGCGAGAAAGGAGCGAATTTGTCTCTTTTCTATCGACGTTTGTCATCCCTTAGTTTCACACACTGTTTGTCATTTTCTCTCCCTCCCTTTTTCTCTCTCTCTCTCTCTACCTCTATCTCTCTATCTATCTTTCTCTATTACCAATGTTCGAATATTTTCTCGTAAAACACTTTGAAAAAAGCGCTACATTATTTCATATCAATTTGTAAAAAGCGAGCTTTATTGCTTAGCGCTGATTAATCGTGGATTATTTAATACGGATTCGACCTTCCTCTGTCTGACTTTACTTAAATTCTTCATTGGGCAGATACACCGATCCTCTTTGTTCTTTCATTTTGTCCGTTACTCGTAGATATTTCGAAAAAGCGTGTCCTCGTGTCCTCGTTGTTCCTTGTCGAAAATCTCATAAAGTTCAATGCTCGCTTTGTCGATCTTCGCGGGGAACGCGAGAGAGCGTTTTTGCTCGCTAGAGGTGGAAGAAGCAACAGTTTCAGTAACGTTGCTGAAATTCATGGTGCCACCTGTTGAAATCGATGTGGAATATTACGATCGAACCATTGGCTAGACCGGCTAGCAAAAACCTAAAAGGAGATACGTGTCAGTCGAATTCGTTTTAACGTAAAAAGAAAAAAAAAGAAAAAGAAAAAATAAAGAAAGAAATTAAACTTGAAATGCGAGTAAATGATCGTAATTCAATGAGGAACGATTTTACTTACGTGAAACTTTGTATACTTACTTTTGATCGTGAGAGAGTGCCAAAGAACGCACGCTGCTCTCGCAAGCTGGAAATGCATAGAGGAGAGCAAGATTGAACGTTCGCCAAACTTCTACGATCCCTTTGTCACCGCCGGTCATCAGATACTCGCCATCTCTGCTCAATAGCAAGCACTGTTGGAAATGAAGGTATGGCTCATTAAATCGATGAATTTATCGGCCGTTCAACGAATAATCGAAACGCCATTTATACCTGAAGATTATCGTTGTGCGATTCGTGACGTAGACGCTTTCCATTAATGGTGAAAGCAGCGACGTGTCCACGTTCATAATTAACAACGATTACACCTTCCCGCGACATAGCGATATTCTCGGGAGATGAAAATCCGTTTGGTGCTTCGAGGGACCTTAGAAGATCGCCGAACGTCGTGTGTACCAATACTGGCCCATCTACATTTCGAGAAAATCAGATAAAGAATTTTAATATTTATCGATTGCTTAAAAATTTTAATGCATAATTAAACGAAAAAAATAAACAGAGAGAGAGAGAGAGAGAGAGAGAGAGAGAGAGAAGACAAATATTTAAGGAGAATATACGATCAAAGAAAATTTACGTACAGTAAGAGCCGGAAACGACCAAGCCCAATTCAGCCGAAATGACAACAGCCGTGACCGGTTGCTCGTGACCGGTCAATGTAGCACGAGGAGCAGGTGCTTCACTTTCGCCGACAATTGTTTGCGTTCTAGCGTTCCAATGCCATAACAATACCGTACAGTCGGCACTCCCGGAAGCAATATAGCAATCAGAAGTGATGTTGCACTCGCTACGTGACAAACACGTCACCACGCCGTAATGCCCGAAAACGATCTGAACAATTTTGGCTAGAAAAAATACATTTTAAAGAGATCCGATATTAAAATAATTAATTTCATTAATATATATGTATGTATATATATATATATATTTTTTTAATTATTGATATTAATATACTCGAACAAGTCGGTCGTCATTTTTATACGTTCTGTTACCTGTCTCAGTTGAGAACACACGAAAACTGTTATCCCAAAAGCCACAAGCTACTAAAAATCGACTATCCACTGTGGTAACGAAACAATTACTTCGAATTTTCAATTTCTGACTGAAATTGTCACCCAAATGGCGACGCAACGCTGGATTCGAGCTATTCGCTGCTTGAGCTAAAACAAGAAATTTTTACGATTGATTATGTTATAGAGAGACACAGACAGAGAGAGAGAGAGAGAGAGAGAGAGAGATCTTCCTTTCAATATTTATTTCCTCTAAAACTCACATAAAACTGGATCCATGGAAAGAGGTTGATTCGCAGCCTGAGCTTGTGGTGTATCGGCGTAACTTGGTGATTGTACCGATGCTACAACAAGAAAGAAAAAAAAGGAGGATGTTTTTATCAAAAACATTATACCCTCGATCTTATACGATAGAAAATACTTATTGTATAAATTATTTATCTTTATTGAAAAACGATGATACAATATCACGCGATTTACCAGCATAATTCGTATTCCATCGATTGACAGCGAATTGTTGTCCTGTTGTAACAGTAACGACCGATGGTAATGGTAATTGCGGATAGGTATTGGCCGATATATGACAGATCGGTGAGTTCGATGGGAACTTTATCGTCATGCAAACGTCTTCCGGTATACTGGAGAACATCATCGGTGACTGCAAAATGGGAAGAGTCTTATGCAGCTTCGTCGAAGAGGTCCAAATAGTATCCTAAATCGTAGAGAAAAGGGTACGTAGCTTATCGATGGACTAACATAATAGCTCTGTAACCTTTTCTCGAAGTTTTTGTTTTCGTCGAATCACGTATGTACGTTTCGTCGACCTTTCGTCGAATGCCAACATACGTTCGAGGGATTCGCCAAGAACCATAATGACCAAAGTGTACAAGTAATTTAAAAAAAAAAATAAAAAAATAAAAACAAACAAAAAAATGCGATTCTCGAAAGACTCACCAAATGCATAGCCGAGCTTCTAGGTGGATGCGGCTCCATTAAAAGCTGTGACGGAGTCTGTCCAAAGTTTCTTATCTGATTCTCTATCGCTTCTCTCATCATCGGATCTGTTATCGCATCAAGATCCACGCTACCTTCATATGTTAGATAATAAAATACGTTCGTGGCTCGTACCGCCTCAGGACCTATTGAAATCGAGTACAATTCGATTGATAAAAAAGATTTTTTAAATCACACAAACATTTTTTTTATACTTTCGAGTTAACACATCAAGAGGTCATTTTAAAATTATCCGTACATTGATTTCGAGACAACGCAAATGAAATTCGATTATAAAATTAAATAGTAATTTCGTCGATTCCCGTTAATTTCCTTGTCGATTGATATATAAATCATTCGACGAGAATATTTCTTCGCTCGTTATTGTCAACGAAATTTCGATCGATCTTTATCATTACAATTATTTTCGAAATATTTCGAGTCATCGGGCTACTATTTACGTCAAGACAATTTTCAAGATCATTCGTGGCCGGTATTTCCGTTTGGCTCTACTTTAGGCTTGCTGGTAATCTTTGAAATGTGTTGCATATTACGAGTGAGACGCATTGTCGCACCCGGCACACGTGCCTAATTGCTCGAGACACGGCGATGGTAAGGATGGAAGCTAACTAAAGACTAATTCCTTCCATACGTCGGCCACCCCTCTCTCTTTCTTTCTCTCTCTCTCTCTCTCTCTCTCTCTCTCTTTCTCACGCATATACACATGCATAAATTTCCAAGTCTTTTCACGAAAGAGAGAACGAGCATCTTCGAGGAAGCGCCGGATATAGAGGCGCCACCGGTAATTAACATCCTCCGAAATTCAATCTGACTCGACTAGCCTTGTCCCAATAGACGCCTCTGATTCATTCTCGTACGACTCGTAACATTGTGCGAACCACGGTATCTCAATTTCAAAACTCACCATTCCACGAGAAATCCAATCTCGTTATTATCAATCGACATTCTTTGCGTTACGGGGTCGAAAGGAAAATATAACGATTCTTTCCTTTCTAAATCGTAAATGAGTACGATTAAAAAAAAAAAAAAAAAAAAAAAAGAAAAAATCATTGCGAGGACTAAACGGAGGTGGGGGAAGGGAAATAAAACCTCGTAACTTTTCTAAGTTATCTCCTTCGTAACGAACGTAAACTCACCTTTCTGCTTGTAACCGAATATCAAATCGATCCATTGATGTAATTGACAAGATACGAATTCGGACTCGAGCGCCTGAAAGTGAATTATAATTGAGCTCGAATATTCGATGGGCTTAGCTCGTAATAAATTCGTCGATGATACGAACCATTCGATTGATCCTTATAAATTCTTCAGGTGAGGATGCCCAAGGAGGTAATTCAACGTCGCCGACCGCGCTACCGTCTTCCTGTCTGCCAAGGCGATAACGATTGCTGTTGACAAGCATTTCCGGCAGGAAGAAAAATTCCGGTATAAGTTCCTGTTAACAAGGACGAAAAATTTATTATTATTACGTTCGCGATAACAAAGATAGACGCGAGGAGATACTCGTATATGTCTCCATAGGAAAAAGGCGGAGCGTGCACACGCCTCTAATATGTAAATTTCGAGGTGGGCCGACCACTTCGTTTGCAACGTTTCAAACGCAACGAACCTTGACATCCGACGTATCGCGCTGACAGTTCTTCCAGGAAAGGGCAATGGATGAGAAGAGTCTATTCGGATGATCAAACTTTCCGCCTTGGAGTGCCAAAAACATTGTGGTCATAGGTTCCTAAAAAAAAAAAAAAAGAAAGGAGCAATAAAATGTATTACCTCTTAGATGACTCAAACGAAAAGATATCTATTATTAAAAATCGAAAAGCAAAAATTTCGTTCGACTTACGTCACTTTTCTTATACACCTACAACGGGGATATGTTCAAACATTTTAAAATGTAATTCGATTCGAAATAATTCGTGGAGTTTCACGCTATATACAAAAACGTTCTATACGACGAACGGAAAGAGCATGGTTAACTAATGTCAGCGCATAAATCTCATCCTTTTTCGATGACCGGAAGCATGAAAAAAGGGCGGGTGACGAGGCGTGGTAGAGGCGGCACCACTTTAAACGGCCACTTAAGGGCACTTTATAAGGACCACTTTATTCTGACATCTACCGCTCGCTTTTCATCCTCCGCTGATCTATTAACGGGACGAATCCTCGGATCTTCTTGCGTTTTTCCTCTTGTGTTCTTTTTTTTTTTTTTTCAAAATTCCGATCATTTTCTCACAGCAGATATCTGATATTTCGTCGATCATTAAATTGAAAACTACCGATACAAGCCTCGAACGAGACCATCTCGTTCTTTTCCATTCCTTTTTATTGGATTTAATACAATCCGTTCGATTTATATCAAATAAATAATGACTCGGAAAGTTTCATGACATTTAAATTGAAAATAAATAAACGTTCTATACAAAAGTAATCGAACGGTGTAATAAAATAATTTCAAATGTATCCAAATGACTATAAATAAATAGCCCGTGTTCTTTCTTCGAGAGTCTTCCAACGATCGTGAAATTCTTTGGACACGCCTCGAATAACTGTGAGCGGAGAGCTATAAAGTCATAATTTCTTTACGACATGGCCGATTAAACGATAAAACGCACGAGAAATAAGAGAATCGACGAGGTCTCTCATCTCAAGATACTCAAAATCGCGAAATGCTCGTTTCGCCGATAGTTAAATGAAAGGGCGTCGGACACCATTCAAAAGTTCTAGAATCGGTAAATCGAATTGCGAGATCGTAAACGTCATGACAGAGAGATGCGCCACTAGTTTAGAATTCCTTACTTCCTTACTTTCTCGACGAATTTATGAATCTCTTTGAAAATCCAACCGGGCGAAATGTCTTCCGGTTATCGGGAAAAAAAGATATTCGCTAATACACAGAATCCCTAATTCTGAATTTAATGATATCATATATATATATATATATTAATTTGAAAAAAATATCTGAGTGCGAACATATAATAACTTACCACGCGTATCATCCAATTCAAAACAAACGCAGCTGTGGAATAATGCGTTCCATAATGGAACGGTGGTATACTGTCGTGTTCCCAACTTTGGAAACGTTCTTCGAAATAAGCTCTTCTACTTGGATTCAAAGCACCGATTGGCTGTAGAGAAAAGAAAATGACAATATCATACGAAATATGTAACTCGCTTTATATAAGATCAAAAAGTATTATAACTTACCTTCGACAGATCGCGATAATTGCTAGGTAAGCTCAAATCGAGTTCCTTGGTTTCATAATTCGTCAAGACCCAAGGAAAGACTGGATACTGATTCAGATCGTTGTAAGTTCGACCTGAAAACGAAATAATTCGATACAAGTTCGAGGTAAACGGACGAAGATTTTTTTTTTTTTTATCGATTTAACGCGGAAGAAACATACTGTTTCTTTCTTACTTGGAAAAGAACAAAAAAAAAAAAAAACGACGAAAAAAAAAAAGAAAGAGAACGATCACGTAGGTAACTCGCTCTGACGATTTCATTTTTAAATCTCATTCCGAGGAGGCCCAGAAATAGATGAAGTACGACCGTCGGAGGCTTTAAATGAGAAGCACGATAACTGGGCCAGTTTTTTCTTCGATCTTACGCGCGAGCCACCCTCGCGTATCTACTCGCACGCTTACGACCGACAGAAAGAGAAAAAAAGAGAGAAAGAAGAGAGAGAGAGAGAGAGAGAAAGAGAAAGAGTATCGCGGGTGATAAACGAGGATAGCTAGGCCAGCTCTATTTTTACGAAAAGTGAGTCTTCGCTCTCAATGGGCCACGGTGCTCCGTTTAGTAAACGCATAACTCAGAGCGTGACGGCTAATCGCTCCTGAAATTGTCGGCAGGCACCCCCTCCCTCCCCTTTAAGAACTAGAGCCCCTCGTCGGAATCCCATTCCGAGATGCATTAGTGACGGCAAAAGTCCGCTCTAGCTACTACTCCCGGTTCGTCTAATCTCTTTCCCTGTCGCTAATTAAAGCACGTCAGCAAGTCCTCGTCAGACACATAACGTTTCACTGGTAACAGCCCGAATCTTTTTGCTTCGTGAAATGGGCTGTTTCATTTCGAAGAAGAGAATTTCCTTTCTATCGGCTCTCGAACTAATAACCATGGAACATGATCGGGTATTACATAAAAAAAACCATTGTAGTGTATATTAACCCATGTATTGTATAAACATACGTACACCTAGATATCGTGTTTAGACTTTCGAGTGATAAACAAGTTCGTTAAAGGATATAATTAAACGAGAGCGTTGAAACAGTGAAATGGGAAAGGAAACGGAATAATAGGATAAAGAAGACGATGAGAATGGAGGAGATATAGTAGAAATAAAAGGAATTTTTCGCGGCTTCGAAGTTACAACCGCGAAAGACGGGCGCGTCCCGTCGTCGCTACAATGCGCCGTAAATCCTGAGACAAGTCCGTGAGGGAGAAAGAGAAAGAGAAAGAGGGAGAGAGAGAGAGAGAGAGAGAAAGAGGATAAAGAGAAGAGGGTTGTGGAGGTTCGCAGGAAGAGAACTCGGACCGAGAGACGAGGACGGCGGCTTGAATAATAGCACGGTCGCGTTATGCATCAAAGTCATTATTAATGGTAGCGTCGCCGTGAGCGAGTGCTCTCGGAACTTCTCGCGACAAGCGGAATGTCCCTTTGCCCTCCGCCCTCGCGCCCAACTCCCCTCCTCCTCGGTTTCGCACTCGAGTCCTTCCACCTCTCTTACTTCTTTTTACGTATCTCTTCTTCCTTTCTATATCTACGACCGCCCCCCCCCTCCCACCTCTCGCTTTTCGCCATTCGAAATTTTACTAAATTAGAGGAACGACCAGTGTGTCTACAGTGCGACACACATTTCTCATTTCCATCGATTTAACATTTGTTATAACACTTCGAACCAACGGCCATTTATCATCATCATCAATTTACATTTGTTACAACACTTCGATCAACGACCATTTATCGTTTATCATTCGTCACGTTATAAATTGTACGATGCCTGACAAATCCAGATTATTTTTTTGTTTTGTTTCTTTTACTTTTTTCTTTTTTTTTTTTTTTTTTAATGTAATTTTCGATAAAACCTTGAGATATACTGTTCGTCAATTAAACACGTTAATTGCTAATAAAGATAAACTCGTGAAATCTAGAAAGGTTCTAGAAAGGTTCTATAAAGTTTGATAAAGGCTTCGTCGGCTTAATCGACTATTTTTGAAACATCCTGTATAATATATGAATACCTACCACCTTTTTATTCCGTTCCTTATCTTTTTTTCACTTTATCCTTCCCTCGCTGGTTTCAACGCGCGACAAGGCGACGTTATAATAAGTACGATACGCGACGAAAGAGACAAGCTCGTTCTTAACCATCCGGTGTTAAGATTTAGTCAAGCGTATATGTGTTTTTCAAAGACAAAGAAAAAAGTATGAAGCAAAGATAAATAAAGGATAATAATTATAATAAAAAAAAAAAAAGAAATCGTCGTTGGACTTACTTATCCCGTATATCGAGCTATAAGAAATTTGTTCAATTTCAAAATTTGTCAAAATCTTTCGAGCTTTCTACTCCGTCACGTTCGCATCTCCGACGTTCCAAGGTATCAAAAAATTAAAAGAAAAAAAAAAAAGAAAAAAATAAGAAAAAGAACAAATATTTTTTTACACACATTTTTCACTCGAAAGCTGACACCGTTTTCTTGCGTCTCAAAATTCTGGGCCACCTTGTATCCAGGCTCTCAACCTGGCCGGCTCGATTCGACTTTCCTTGCCACACCGAAGGAAGGCTCGCGTCACCGTCAAATTTACGTCTGATCCTTACCTTAATTAATTCGAAACAAACAAACCGATACGAAGAAAGTCGTATAACACGAGATCCCCGCGCTTGGCGTTGTTCATAAGGATATGAAAGAATCGAGGATGCGAATGGCGGTCTACCAAAAGGACTCTCGTCATCTCTCTCTCTCTCTCTCTCTCTTTCTCTCTCCCCCTCACTCTCTCATTTTCTTTCCTTCTTTCTCTTCGTACATCATCTTGTAACGCGTGCTATTTATTCGTGCAATTAATATATAACGCTCGTAAATAGCGACAGGGGCCACCCTCTGGGCATTGGCTTTCGCACGCCGAAATACAAATAATTACCCATCCATGATCATCGCCGTCATTAAGAAAGCGTGGCACAGCGTGGGCGAACAGAAACTTTATGCCCCGATTCTTGTTCTTTCGTGTTCGCTCGTTAACTCTGTAAGAATGTAGGGTATACCTTCCGATATCGTGTAAGACCGAAAACTTGATCTTCTTTTTTTTTCT
>OU426996.1:7092007-7192007 GCA_911387935.1 Dolichovespula saxonica | reverse complement strand
AAAGTAACTTAACCACCGGCGTTTTTTTCTTTCTTTCTTTTTTTTTTTTCTTTTTTTTTTTTTTTTATTATTCGACGATTTATCGCGAGATCCAAGCAAGAGGGAACCAGCATCTAACTCTCTTTCTTTTTCCTACCTCTCACCCTCCCATCCTCTCTTCTTTCTCCCCCCTCCCCCTCCTCCTCCTCCTCCTCCTCATCCTCATCCTCATCCTCCTCTTACTCGTCTTAACGAACGCGCCTTTCCAGTGATTTTTTAACGAACCACCGAGGTTTCCACCTCGCTAAGGATGACATTCCACCGCTTAAAGTTTCACGACGCATCGGAACTCCGAAAGATCAGATTAGAATCGGACGACGCTCGAGAATTTATCTGCGCTCCGTAGAAATAATCAGCGGGGTAGTCCCAGCAGGATCGGCAGGTACAACACGACTCACCTACACTAAGTCTCTCTCTCTCTCTCTCTCTCTCTCTCTTTCTCTCTCTATCTATCTATCTATCTTTCTCTCTCACTCTGTCTCTTTCCCGTATTCTAAGTTGGGTGGGTATTACGATCGCGTGAAAAAAAAAAGAAAAATTATTTTTATACTCGACCTATTATTATTACTCGATCTTCTTTTCGTCCAAGAAATAAATTCGTCCGATCTATCGAACGTATTTAGCATAAATAATTAAAATAAAAAAAAAAAAAAAATAAAAATAAAAGAAAAGAAAAAACGAAGAAATAAAAGAAACAAACAAACAATCTTCTCGTTCGGATCGTAAGGCAGGTGTGTTGTTGAATCGTCGAGAAATCTTCGGGCTTGTAATAAATCGATCTTAGAAAAAGACATACCAAGAGGTCGGTAAGGATATTTATTGTGTAAAAACTGCGAAGGGGTCGCACACCTAACGGCGAGCCCAGAATTCCGTCGTCGGCACTCGTCGTGGGATTAGATCGCGTCGCGTGTGAAATAACGCAGAACGGACTCGGTAGGAGCAAGAAAAGGAATGCGCCTCTCTCTCTCTCTCTCTCGATTCCATTTCGAAGATCTCGTTGGATCCTGTTATATAGCGTTGAAAGTATAACAAAAGAGAGAAAGGGGAGAAGAGGGAAGAGAGGAAAAGAAAAAAGAGCGGTGCAAAAAAAAGAATAAAATAAAATAAAATAAAAGAAAAGAAAAGAATTATTCTCTTCTTCGAATACTCACTTCTGCTCGCGAGGAAGATCTCGATTGCTACGTTTTGAAGTAGATAACGACGGGAGAAGATAGCTCGGACCTCGGAGAAGTACCATTTTCCGTGTAGGTGGTCGCAGTATTTCAATACCTGAAATGTTATTAGAAAAAGATATAACATTGATCGATAATAAATATTCATCGTATTAGATATTATCTTGTTTGTATGAACGAACCCAATACAAATAAAAGTTCACTTTTCCTCGACGTCATTTTCGACATGTAAAGATGTTTGAAAGATAGCGGGTTTATAACAACGAACGAAACTTTGTCCTTTCTATTTTGCTGTCGTGTATCGATAATACCAACGATATCACAGTTAATCAATTATATTGATCGCTTTATATAATATAAAGCATGATACATACACACTGTGGTAAGATCAAACCTTCGATCGTAAAGAAGTTGTCGTCGTAGACAAAGAATTAAATAATTGTATCAGATAGGTGTATACTGATCACTGTAGAAACCCACCGGAAGCCATTCGTTAATTAATTTCAACGCAGGTGTATTATGAACGTATTAGAAAACAACGAAAACAACAAAAAATAAATCGTCGGTTTATTTAGTGCCTCCTTAAAGCGAATACTATTAATTGTGATACGTTAAATTGTCGCGATATCGTACTACGTAGATGTTACATGAAATATAAATCGAACTGTATAGACCACTAATTTCCTGTATCTCCATATCGTACTTTTATTTAAAATAAAACTTTGTCCAAACAGTTAAGATAGTTATAGTTATATGTACTATCGAGTATCATACAACAAATAAAAATAAACGAGAGCTATAAAACTAATTATTATTCCTATTCCAAGATCAAATTACAAGGCCGGTAGAAAATTTATAGACGACGAAATAATAGTTTATTTTCGACATCAAAATCATTCATTATGGAACGATAAGATCAAATTTTACGGCAGTGATATACTCCGACGAGATTAATTTATTTCTCAGATAAATTCTGAATAAAATTAGGCTGTTTAAAAAGAAAGAAAGAAAAAAAAAAGAAGAACATTACATTACTCCTAAATAAACATTATCGATGTCCAAGAAAAGGAGAGAACTTTTCGAGATAAATGAATATATACTTTAACGAGAAATTCTTAAAATAAATAATTCGATTATTTCAAGGATTTTTCGATAATAAAATTCAATAGATTATTTTCGTGAATGACATTACAACAGGATGATATTAAGAAGGTAGGTAACTTTTTGAAAAAAAAAAAGAAAAAAGAAAAACAAAAACAGAAAAAAGAAAAAGAAAAATATTCCAATGAGTATGCAACCGCATGACTGTAAGTATGTAACCTGGATGCAGTGAAGTGTGATGTGATATAATGAGACCAGTGCCGTTCGCAAGATGGCCGTCGTGGTAGGAGGAGCCTCCTGCTGAGTCGAGAATCGATCCCAGGACCTCGCGGACTTGCGCTCTTCGAACGAGTCGCGAACAACAACCCGTTTGCAAAAGGGAAAGAAAGAAACAGAGAGAGAGACAGAGACAGAGAGAGAGAGAGAGAGAGAGAGAGAGAGAGAGAAGAAGGGAGAAAAGGAGAAAGGGTGTGTGTGCGCGCGCGCGCAAGACTGAGAGAGCCTGTCCTCGAGGATCCCCAATTTACCGTTCCGTAATCTAACAGGCCCTTCCATTTTTCCCTTTTAACGAGGACGCATCGAAGATGCTCGAGATATCCTCGCGCCTTGCAAATCTAATTATTCTCAAGATAATCAGCTTGCTTCGTTACTTCCTAATTAAGGATATTTTCTATCGTTGATTCGTGAAAAAATAATAATAATAAAAAAAAAAATATATATATATATACATACATAATGTCTCGTCTTCGTAACATCACGCCTTTATTCCAATTCCTTAATGAACACGCGATAAGTAAATATTTTGTCTAGAAGGTGTTAATAACGTTATACCGTTTCGAAAATTACGATTCTTAATAAACTTGTTCGTACGTTAATTCCAAGGACATTTCCTATAATTTTATAAATTAAATCGGATATGCAAATCGAATGGGAGTTATCTGTTCCAAGTTAATTTCTGAATAATAAGTTTAATATCGCGAAACGACGTCACGTTGTTTCCGAACTTAAAAAAGCCGACGTGGAAGGACGCGAAGCATAGGATGAAGTAATAGACGTCAAAACGAATCAGCGGATCGTGAAAAAAAAAAAGGGACATCCTGACATATACGCTTGTGTGATCTTCAGTAGTCCGTCGGACACTAACGTAAAGACTAGCGATGACATTAGGGTGCCGCACGTATTCCACGCCCGTCAAAACCCAATTACGAGAATGTAAGCCGTTTCGAATCTCTCATGGGACCATAAACGTAGACATCGATGTGAGAAGAGTAAATACTCGCCGAACTAACAAAATCGATTATCCGTCATGGGCGTATGTTTTTGCATGATAAATAATTACGTAGAATGATTAATTATATATTTTTCGAGTGAATAAATTAATTAATCCCGCTAAATCAAAAAACTTTTATATCGTTGAATTATACATGGAAAAATAAAACTAATCATAGGAGAGATCTTATAATTATGGAAGTAACAATATTAATTTAACTTGAAAAGATGCAAAATGATCGAACGATGATATTTAATCATTCTGTTTACTCATAGATCCTCGATTTGTAATATACACAAAAGGACTGTCGGAGTCCACCGATATATACCCGTAATGCGCAAGATTGGGATAGGAAGTGATCGAGGGTGAGGGTAGGTACAAATTCAACCCCTGAGGATGCGCGTGCGCGTTTCGAATGCATCGCAAACACTGGGAAAAATTGATAAGGACCGAATCGTGCCATGGCATTTATTATTTAGATACCTGAACCGTGGGATACGTAGATAAATCACGTAGGTGTTAGTAGGGGAGGGAAAAAAACAGAACCAAGAACAAAAAAAAAAAAATAGAAGACAAAAAACGAATATAGTCATAAAGAACGACGACCTTATTTATGCGAACTCTAATCGAAAATACAAATTAAAAATATTTCATTTCGATCGCTGAAAAGTGTCAAGTGAGTTGTCAAGTGAGTTTAAGTCAATAACATGAGAATAAACGAATTTGAAATACAACGATAGGTCAAAAGTCTCTACGAACGTCGGTATAAAACTCACGAAACGGACACATAACCATTTCTTATCGCTACGAAGAGAATTGATTGATTGGCAAAGCCAACGCAATTAGATTTCCCATCTTTGTGACTTTCCGTTCGCGAGAAAGGAGAGCTGAGTGATGTCGGGACACGACGATGATTAATAAAATTTACTCGCGTACGAATATACCTACGCCGGGGTTATATAAAGCGAACGTGACGTTCCGCAACATCCCGAGAGGGAGTAAGAAACATTACGCATGACTAAATATTCAATGAAATCAAAAAGGAAAGATTTGTAATTGGAAAAAAAAAAAAAGAAATCTCAGATCTTTCCTACTGCGTTTATCATAGATTAAAACGAACATTACCCGTATAAACTATAGAGAAAGGTATAATTATTCTGTGAACGAACGAATGAAAAAGAGGAAGAAAAAAAGCCTATCGTTTTTGCCCATTCGAAAATGTGACCGTTCAAAAAGAGCTCGAAGCGTTTAAGAAAGAAGGTCCTTTCGAGGTGTCAAGTGGTACGCGATTAGTGCTCCCCATGCAGCAGCTCGTCTATCATCGAGCAAAACCATGCTCGGCTCAGCGGTACGCCGGTGCTCGCGCGCGATGACAATGGGTGACGTGATGTAACAACATGTGTCACGTTCGCAAGAGACGTGGCCCCCTTGCTGCTTCTCACTACACGCTTCTCTCTCTTTGCTCTCGCCTCTATGCACCACCATAGAAGACCCCATAGAATGGGGAACCACTTAGCAGTCCTCTACCGGTGTGTACAACAAACAGATTAAGTGCTGGACAATAATAGAGGGACCATGCTATGTTCCCACCCCCTCTTACCCTTCCCGAACCGCTCTCTTTTCATCTTTCGAGCACCCTCTCGATTTCTTCGAGTGCTAACTACTCGAAATCACGATACTTCGGTGTGGTCGGATATTAGGGGTAGGGGGGGCGGGGGCGATGATCTTCCTGAATGGAGCAACGTTTTCCAAGTATCCGAGGTATTGTTTAGACTTGGAGAAAAAAAATAAAAAAATAAAAAAATAAAATTAGAAAAAAATCTTTAAATCTTCTTTCAATTTCGTCGTTCTATCATGAATTTGTTACGTTGCAAACAATTTTTAACGTTTGCGTTGAGAACGAATTTTTTATTTTTTATTTTTTTTTTCTAATAAATTCCTAATAACTCTGTTAATATTTTAAACTTTATATTTAAATGATTGAATTAAAATTGTATTAATCCATGTCGTCGAAGAGGAGCGACCCTTCCACCGAATATTACGTTTAAATTCAAAATGTGAAGGGTGATAGGCGGCGCATCCTGACAAAAAGAAGTACGGAGTCGTTTACCTTGAAAAAAAAAAAAAACGAGGCAACTAATGCACAGAATATTCGGGAGCCATCGCGTCGATCTCGATGAAATATGTCTGCCACGTGCGTGTTCTCATACCTTTATTACCTTCTCGTATCTCATTCGAGATAACGCATTACGCCATCCAAGAAATAAAAGGGACCAAATGTTATTAGTTCCGGGATACGATTGAAACGATAATACTTTTATCTTATTTTATTAATAAATAAAACGAATTGTTATTTCGAATCGACGGAAATGCTATTAAAGATTTTAAAAGTACGTACTTCTGTATGAACTTGTTTACGTAATATCGATCGAATAAAGTAACAATCGCGTTAAAACGATACAAAACTTAAACGGCATATTTTCTATTTTGTTCATTCGTGCCAGTTTTTCCCGAGTTATCGTGGAACAAAGTAAAATGATGTATAATGCGATCTATTTCCGGCAACAGATGCGTGTAAACCGTATGTTAATTCTAATAACGGGATAGAAAATAATATGGCTCGTAATTATGTGGTAATTATAAAACGATATATTTCAAAGCAATTTACGAAATTCATCGAACATATCGAATACGGTAAGGTAAAGATATAGGTACCTGTCTACGATTCTAATTTTTTTCTTTTTTTTTTTTTTTTTTTTTTAACAAAAAAATAACAAACAAAGTGTTACTTCACGATGAGATAAATTGAATAGTCACGAGAAGGTAAGATCTCGTTCGAGTTGTTTAGATAAGAAGAAATAATAAGAATCAGGATACGTAAGGCTATTCGAATGGATCAAGAGATCGCAATTTGTAAGGATTTCTTTTTTCGTATCATTTAACGTGCGTACCGTGAAATAGGTGCTCCGAACATCAGCATCGAATGCGTCCACTGGCTTTGCCGGCTGGCAGAGCTCAACCAACGACCGAGTAGGGGATTATTTGGGATTACGCGAGTACGTTCGTTCGAGTTGATTTACAAGACGGACTTTGTTACCCTCCCGTCTTTTTTATCTCCCTCCCTTCCTTCTCTCTCTTTCTCTCTCTCTCTCTCTCTCTCTCTAACTCACTCTTCCTCCCTCATCGAAGATACTCCACATTGTTTCTCCCGTTCGTATAGAGGCTCTCACGAGAGAGACCCCTAAAGAAAGAAAAATATAGAGATCCCCGGTGTAACTGGAAACCAAAAGTTCGCCATATACCTGCAAACTATTTTTCAGAATAAAAGAAGCATTTCCAACAAACAACCTTTCGTCACGGCTGTTCTTTTCGAGGCACGATACCTACTCTCGAGGATCCCGAATAGAAAAGTCCCCGATGAAGATCAAGATCTTCGGTAGATTCTACTGATACAATAATACCGTAAATAATAGATACAGTAGTAAATAGAAAGATCTATCGACGGGTTAAACACTTTTTTTTTTTTCGAGAATATGAAATCCTCGATATCGTTCGTCATACAATTCGTTGTTTCGAACAAGTAAATACAATCGATGACATATGAATAAAACTATCAAAGTGATTCGTCGAAATTTTTCGTATTTATGTTCCGAAACGTTCGATAAACATTTTGGACGATCTCCAGAGCTCGCGAGGAGTAAACGCGAGGAATTGTTTTTGCCATACGGTAGCTTTAAGAAATTGAGCACTGTCTCTCGCGGGGGTGTACAAATAATTCAGATGATAAACGAATTAAGTCGGAATGGGATGATGAAAGGCACATTTAGGGGTGCTCAAGGCAACCCTCGGGTCCTGCCTTAATGCGAGCGCTGATGTAGCAGAGCGTTTGACCCCTCGACTATCCAACAAAAAGAAAGACAGAGAGGAAGAGAGAGAGAGAGAGAGAGAGAGAGAGAGAGAGAGAATTTGGAATACGAACATAGTAGCACGGCTCATGAATCAACTCGCATTAGTGAGAGAGAGTAAGGTAGGGACTGTCGGGACTGTTACCAATCTACCACTCTGACTTCGAGTAGATTGGATTCTCGAGCTTTATTCGATTACTCGCCGTACGAACGCGACCTAACGAGTGCAATCTCCTACAAGTGAAAGAAAGGAATAGAGAGAGCGAGAGAGAGAGAGAGAGAGAGAGAGAGAGAATGATGTAAACTTAAGACAGTATCTTCCAAGAACGATTGCGCTAATTCGAAAGAGTTAACAAATAAAATTAATCCCAAAAAACTAAACTGATCTGCACTCTCGAAAAAATATCCAACATGTCTGCGTTATATTATCAAACAAATATATATATATATATATCTATATATATTCTTTGTCATACCGACGACAATATGCCTACTGTTCACGATCGCGATCTAAAAGGAAAAATCTCCGCGTGCAAGCTGTTCCCCGAAGGAGCAGCGGGAGCGCACCTGCTTTTTTTACCTGAAGGAAAAATCTGATGTAAATATCCTCGAAATAGTGGGAAGCAATTCGACGGGGTGAAAGATAAAACTCAAAAAAAAAAAAAAAAGAAAAGAAAAGAGAAAAAGAAAAATCACCGATTACTTAGAAGCGTAGTTATGTTTCTAGTAGAACAGAGATAGGCAAACTGTCTTATCACGTTGGCTTCGATGAATGAATAAATGAATGAACGAAAGAACGAACGAACGAACGAACGAATGAATAAATAAATAAATGAATAAATAAATAAATAAATAACCAGTAAACGCCGGTTCAGTGGAGATGGCGGTGAGGATACAGGAGGAAGAGGGTGAGTCGGGTGAGTCGAGTCGAGTGAGGACGTGCGGTAAAGGGGTGGAATGGGCTGAGGAAGTATAGAGGATAGGCGTGGCGAGAGAGAGCAGAGGCGCACGCTCGAAACTCACGTTGAGGCGCGCGTCGACTCGAAAGGCGGGACTGGCCGAAGTTGCAAAGGCGGATCGAGCTCGAAGCCGGCGTGTGTGGCGCGTCGAAAACGAACCTTTCCTGTCTCTCTCTCTCTCTCTCTCTCTCTCTCTCTCTCTCTCTCTATCTATCTATCTCTCTCTGTTTATCTATCTTCTTTAACCGTGAACGAGCGAGCGAGCGCGCGCGGTGCTCGGCGCGATCGCGCGCGCGGCACGATTCGAGTCGCCGCCGTCGAGGAACGTCGTACGCGCGGACGAGAGAGCACCTGCCGCTTTTTCTCGTAATATCGTAGCCAAAGCGAGAGGAGAGGAGATTCCCGAACGAAAACGCATCGTCGAGTGTGTTTTTATACCGAAGAAGGACACTTCGATTAGGATGAACGCGAGAACAATGTCGATCTTCCTCGGGATGAGCAGAACGAGAAGACAGAAGGGTTCGGTGAGCTGCTGAAGAGAGAAAAGGGGGAATCAAGATTTTCTTCTTCTTCTTCTTCTTCTGTTTCCTTTTTCTTTATTTTTTTCATTCGAATCGTCGAATTCTCTCTCTCTCTCTCTCTCTCTCTCTGTCTCTCTCTATTTTTTCTATCCGTCCCCTTTTTGTCACCTCCAATCCTCGCTCTCGTAAGTGAAAAGATGTTGGTGCCGCAGGAAATGATGGCGGCTCAGTCGAAGATGCTCTATCAAATCAACAAGTATTACGGAGAACGCGTGCAAGCACGTATGGGACAGGTACAGAAGACGATAAGGGAAGTTTGTAAGGTCGTGCAGGATGTGTTAAAGGAGGTAGAGGTACAAGAGCCACGCTTCATATCCTCGCTGACCGAGTGCAACGGTCGTTACGAGGGTCTAGAAGTGATTTCACCGGGGGAATTTGAGGTTGTGCTATACCTGAATCAAATGGGCGTCTTCAACTTCGTCGACGACGGCACCCTGCCGGGTTGCGCCGTTTTAAAGCTCAGCGACGGCCGCAAAAGGTCCATGTCTCTTTGGGTCGAATTCATCACCGCGAGCGGTTACTTGTCCGCGAGAAAGATCCGATCGAGATTTCAGACCCTGGTGGCCCAGGCCTGTGACAAGTGTACTTATCGGGACTCCGTTAAAATGATAGCCGATACTACAGAGGTGAAGCTACGCATCCGAGAGAGATACGTCGTTCAAATCACGCCGGCATTCAAGTGTTCCGGGGTTTGGCCGAGATCGGCGGCTCATTGGCCGATACCCCATATTCCCTGGCCTCATCCTAATCTCGTCGCTGAAGTCAAAACCGAGGGTTTCGATCTGCTATCGAAGGAGAGCGTTGCTTTACAAGGTAAACAATCGGCGATGGAAGGTGACGCCTGGGTATTGAGTTTTACCGAGGCCGAGACAAGACTATTGCAGGGCGGCTGCCGACGCAAATGTTTGAGCATTCTAAAAACTCTAAGAGATCGACACTTAGATCTTCCTGGCAATCCGGTAACGAGTTATCACATGAAGACCTTACTCCTTTACGAGTGCGAGAAACATCCTCTTGAAGCCGAATGGGACGAGGCTTGTTTGGCCGATCGAATGAACGGGATATTTTTGCAACTCATTTCCTGTCTCCAATGTCGTAGATGTCCTCATTATTTTCTACCGAATCTCGACTTGTTCAAAGGGAAATCACCAAGCGGCCTGGAAAACGCCGCGAAACAAGTTTGGAGACTGACCAGAGAATTGTTGACCAACAGCCGTGCCCTCGAGAAACTTTAGCGATATTCCCTTTAGACGCAACATATCTTTCGTGATACTTTCAAGATAAAAATATGAAAGACAATATGTGCATTAATGAACCGTTATTGAAAATAAAAGCCTCCCTTTAATTTCCACGCATCATTTCGCGCGATATGGTTACTATTAATTCTCTGTTATTACATTTAATTACTTTAAATACGAAGCATATTTGATTTGAAACGTGTCGAAGTTCTTCTTTACATGCCAATTTACGTAACGCATTTCGTTCGATCAGCCGGATGTTCGGTCGTTTTAAAGGACGATGAACGAACTTTCGGCATTTCACATAATTCGCTGGAAAAAAAAACATCCGTAGTTTCTTACATAAATCTATCATTCCACTATATATGTCTATTATCCATCGACGCAATGCGTATTGTAATTCTGTCTGTTACGATTTTTAAAGAAAAAAAAAAAAGGAAAAGAAAACAAGAAATAATAAAATCAAAAAACATTTATAAACATTCATAGAAGCGAGCTTACGGCAAAAGAAAGAACTGCGATTATCATTGCGCATCGTTACGTGTAAATAATTTTTGATATTATTTAAACGATATTTATTATTAATATACCTAATCGAATCGCTATTAAAATTATAAGACGACGATGTACATAATAAATGCATTTATCTCGATGTAAAGAAAAAAAAGAGAAAAAAAGTAACGAAAAAAATGGAAAGAAAGAAAGAAAGAAAGAAAGAAAAAGAACAAAATGAGCCGTGTCTTTCTATAATCGACAAACAACTGTGATGGAATCGATGACACTTTAACGACTTATTTATCATGCTCGAGCATAATCTAGGTAACGATTATTGTCCCCGTAATACGTAGTCATCGAGTACTTTCGAGAGAACGACTCGGTGTTCGGCATAACAGCGACTATCATTTTTATTACACCCTTTTGCATTTTATTACGTCGGCATCCTATCTTAATTCTATCCTAACGTTTCTCTTCCTACCATCATCGATGCTCGAACGACGCTGTTTAAACTCCCGTCGGATAATTTTCGTGCTTCGCCGCGCGTGTCAAATTCATCGAATGCTGCCACTCGATCGCTACCGTTCCTTTACATCGATCAATACATCCTTTCCAAATGGTACATCAACTTAATTACCATAATGATTACGCTCGTTAATGATTCGTATTACGTACGTCCCTTTCTTTCTATTATTTCTATTCGCTTTGTAAATAATTTTACGTTTTACTGGTATAACGCTATCGCGTAACTTCGGCTATTATGTTCCATCGTATTTCATTTTATCGGCTCTAATTATCGCTAAGAAAAGAAAATTTGAAAAATTTTGCGGTAGTTCGTTTAAAAATGAAATTGACGTTCATTGTGCGTTCCTTTATCTTTTTTCAAACGGATAAAATCGTTTCTTTAAAATCCACAAATAAATAGTCCGTGCGAAAAGTGATTAACCGAATGAAAAATGATTATTCGAGGGAATTCATCCAACAAGGTACGAGAATCATTAATCCTCTTAATTATCCGCCCGAGATATTTCAGTTCATTTCAGATTAACAAATAGCTCTTTGTCAGGCCGCGCCCATATAGCATGGCCATCGAATAATAACTTTCCCATGCGCGATCTAATGAATCAATCTCTTAAACAGAGAGATGATTAAAAATAGCGACGATTTCAACAATCGTAGATGTGAAAGTGCCGAAAGTAAAAAACGAGAAAGAAGTCTAACGATATATAACATCGACGGAAAATAAATCGAAGGAAAAGAAAAACGGCGGAATTGAAATTACGATTGGTATGGCCAAATTAGGGATGAAAAACCACGAGAAAAGGGGTAAGAATCGGGAGGTAGAGGGGTGAGTTTTTGGATCGTAGAGAAGTTAGCCCGTACAACCATTCCAACACGTGAGTTACTCAGAGACATGCACACATAAGTAAGTAAGTAAGTAAGTAAGTAAGTAAGTAAGTAAGTAAGCAAGCAAGCAAGCAAGCAAGCAAGTAAGCATACTATACTACACTATAGGCAGACGAGTATAATAGTGTTGGTGAGTCGTGGCGTGGTCGGAAAGTCGGATCGATTGTTTCGCGTCGACGTCGGAACTCTCCGCCCTATGGTGGTCGAGCTAACCGTGGATTGGTCGAATTATCACTAACCGGGGGCGTTACCAAACCATGAAGCACGATCACGCGAGAAAGCTGACACGCCTCCGACTAGCAGCAGGGAAGGACGATTGGATCTACGAAGGTGAAAAGCGGCGCAGTCGACAATCTGCTCCTGCACGGAGACCCTCGTTCGTCTCCTTCTCCTCCTGGATCGTTCGTGTCTCCGATAAGAAATATTCGAGAAACGCAAAACGGGTACGAAGAAGCGTTCGTTCGTGAAATAAAGAGAGAAAGAAAGGGCAAAAACGAAACGACAAAAAGAAAAAAGGAAAAAGACTAAGAGAGTAAAAGATAAAAAGGGAGGACCTTTCTTTCTTTTTTTTTTTTTTTTGTTCTCGAACGGGAAGAAAAAAAAATTTGGACGATCATGTGTCCCGTCCGATCGAATATTTTTTGATAGAAGATAAGACCGAGAGTAGAAAAGAGACGGGATTAAATTTAAGAATGCGGTGATCGAATTCGTTGGAAAAAACGGAGAAGCCCTCCGGGCTTCTTAAAGGATTTCTGGGAAGGAGCCCGGGCCGAGTCAGGCAAACGGTCCCGGTGCAAAGATGTTGGTGCCGGCTGAGATGCTGGCCGCTCAGTCGAAGATGGTTTACCAGATCAACAAGTACTTCGGGGAACGCGTTATGGGTAGGAAGAGTCAAGTGGCAAAAACTATTCAGGAAGTTTGTAGGGTCGTGCAGGACGTACTTAAGGAAGTCGAGGTACAGGAGCCACGTTTCATATCATCCCTTACGGATTACAACGGTCGATTCGATGGTTTAGATGTGATCTCTCCTACCGAATTCGAGATCGTCATTTACCTAAATCAAATGGGTGTATTAAACTTCGTTGACGACGGAACGTTGCCTGGATGTGCGGTGTTGAAACTTAGCGACGGTAGAAAGAGATCAATGTCACTTTGGGTAGAATTTATTACGGCGAGCGGATATCTGTCCGCCAGAAAGATTCGATCGAGGTTTCAAACGTTGGTTGCCCAGGCTTGCGACAAGTGTGCCTACAGGGACTCGGTCAAAATGATAGCAGACACGACGGAAGTTAAGTTACGTATACGCGAGAGATACATCGTACAAATCACGCCCGCGTTTAAATGCGCCGGACTTTGGCCAAGATCGGCCTCTCATTGGCCAATCGCACATATACCATGGCCACATCCGAATATCGTAGCGGAAGTTAAGGCTGAGGGTTTCGATATGCTCTCGAAGGAATGTATCGGACTTCAAGGGAAACAGTCGGCCATGGAGGGCGACGCCTGGGCGTTGTCCTTCATCGATGCTGAAAATCGACTGCTCCAAGGTGCTAGCAGAAAGCGTTGTCTGAGTATTCTCAAGACCCTTAGGGATCGACACCTTGATTTACCCGGCAATCCTGTCACCAGTTATCACATGAAAACATTGTTACTTTACGAATGCGAAAAGCACCCTCACGAGGCCGAATGGGATGAGGCCTGTCTAGGCGATCGAATCAATGGCATTTTCTTACAACTCATTTCATGTCTCCAATGTCGAAGATGTCCTCACTATTTCCTACCTAATCTTGATCTCTTCAAAGGTAAATCGCCTAGTGGCTTGGAGAACGCAGCTAAACAAGTCTGGAGATTAACGAGAGAATTACTTACGAATAGCCGAGCATTGGAGAAGCTTTAGTTTACAAAGGAAAAGGAAAAAATGTTCGATCGTAAATAGAATGTCAAAACGTTTTAAACGATCGATCGCGATTCGTAGAATCGACATCGAACGCTAATTCTACGAGCGTTCTCTCATCTTTCGGAGATATCAACGGAGAAGAAAAAAAAATAAAATAAAATAAAAACGTACCCAGTGATTTTTGTGATCGTGCGACGAACGGCTCGCGCGTACGAGTTAGTGCCATAATTGTCTACGTTGACGTTCTGTTTTTAAAAAAGCGATTCGTTTTGTTTCCTTTCGACGTACTCACTTTCCCCCCCATTTTTTTTAATACTCGCGCGGAGAAGCTGCCGTCGCTCGGATGGATCGCGTTTTCTCGTCTCTCTCTCTCTCTCTCTCTCTCTCTCTCTCTACAAAAGAAACGCGGATTGACCCTTTTACCGATTTCGCGATCATGACCTATAAGAAACTCAATAGGATAGTGAAAATGAGTGTGTCTCTATTGACGAAAAAGAAAAGAGAAAATACGACGAATTTTCATCCTGTCTAATTGTTGCAAGAAACAATGGGGTCAATCGTATCTCATCGACTGTCTTGTTTCCCGCCGCTATGTAAATAATATTTGAAAGATATTTATTAAACTGTGTAACGAAATGTAAAATACAGTAACTATTTATACGAAACCTTCGACGCGTTTTCTTCGATCAAACATTACGAAACCATTCCCTACTATTTTCTGATCTTCTCTACTCTTTTTTTCTTTCCTTCTTTCTTTCTTTCTTTCCTTCTTTCTTTCTTTCTTTCTTATCCTAACGATCGTTCTCCGAAAATCAAAGCCTCGTAAATTTCTCGATCGTTGTTGGTAAGATCGTTAAACGTTTCGTTCGATGAACGAGCTGGCCCGTGGAGTGCGAGTTAGGTCTCATAAATTTTATGCTCTCTCACACTTTTTTGTCCTTTCTTCGATTCTTAAAACGTCTATGAATACGAATATAAAGGAGAGAATTTTCTACTATGTCGTTTCTTTTTCCCTCCCCCACCCCCGGCGTGTTTTTCCTTTTACGCACCATCGTTACAATTTCAAAAGCGCGTTTACCTACTTACACGTCATACATAAAGATAAGTTGATTATACATTTATCGTAACGCTTCCTAAGTTCAAAAGTTTCGTACCTATTTCATGATATAAATGTTAACACGGAAAATTAGTTTCAAACAAACATCGTTACAATCGTTAAACGCCGTTATCGTTACTTATCATGAACATTACGCGAATTGTAAAATTCTTACATTTCACGTAAGTACTTACTTACTCATAGATATAGTCTACGAGAACTAGTTTCACATAGCGCATTATGACTACATAGATACAGTGCTTAGAGAATATTGTAATTATTTTATTTATTTTTTTGTTTTAATAAGAATATTAATTCCATCCGCGAGAATATGCGATTTACATAAATGATTATACATTCACGTTTGAAAAACAATTTCATCGTATTACGTTGAATAATAACGAAGTATAATATTTAATGTACCTTCATGAATCGTTAAAAAATTTATGCGAAAACAAATGATAATGAATCCATTTGGCAATAGAACTTTTAATGAGATGCAACATTGTACGCGTTCGAAATAAGTATTTCGAAATGAGTTTAAACGAAATATTTTCAAGCTTTGTCGACACGATCGATTCTAAAACGCGTATGAAACGTAATGGTACAACTCTGACTGACAGAAACGAGCGTGAAACTGGCAGCGTTTCAAGCAATATTACTAATAATCTTGTTTATCTTCGTGCATCACAGAAATTTCAAATAATCTTCCACTTACTATCAAGTGCGAATGAGTAAACTTACGGAGTAAAACCTTTAACTCGTCCCAAAGTTCTCGCAGAAAATTATTTACAGAAATAAACGCCGGTTCTATCTATACGAAAATTCGTTTGATAAAGTTAAATGGTAAATAACGTGCGCGGAACCCAAGAGATCGAAAAATAAATAGCGTGACCAGGCTCGTTAGTTTGAAAATGAGCTTATATCTTTGTCATAAAATATGTGTAGGAAAGATAACGGTTCTTGAAAATAGTTCATGTTCTTTTTTTCTTTCTTTTTCTTCTTTTCTCCTTTTTTTTTTTGTCGCTTAATATATTTCATTCTAAGAGGGAATAAACTTGTAAGAAAAGAGAAGAAGAATATAATGTACATGTCCAAGAATATTTTCGTCAAAACTGAAATTTAAATATTGATTGAGAAATACGTGACTACCGTTTGATATTAAAGCAAAAAAAAAAAGAAACACGAGTTGTTAATTACTATTGACGCTGACAGTATAAACCACATGGATTAAAGATCATTCTCATAATCGACATTGCATAATCAATACCAAGTAGTTGTCAGAAGTTATTTCTAACAAGCATAGAAAAATAGAAGCAATAATGAATAATCCGTAAGTTATTTATTATATGTAAGCACGTTTGTAAAGAAGTTGATTAAAATAAATTATTAACACATCGTATGGTTGACATAATTTCTAGGTAGTCGAATGATTAAACGATCTCATATTATTTAATCGTTTGATCTACAGTTATAAAATGAATATTACTGATCGTTCTTTTGAAGTTTCTACCGTTGAATATTTTATTACCAACAACGTATCGATCCATATTATGAAATTATTATTTCAGTCTTCATTTAGCGATCTATCGATAAAATGTCCTGCGCAATAATAATATTTTATCGTAACTACGAGCACCTTCGAACCTGTCGAGTTTCTCCTCCCTCCCCCCTTCCTTATCCTTCCGAATATTATTCGAATGTAGTATTTTTAGGTTCGAATTGAGACATGCCGCGATAGGATGTTTCACGGATATGAAACTAAGAAAATCACCTATTAGTGAATACGCTCCTCGCTTCGGTATTATCGGTTAGTCGCGAAAGAGATAAGAGGATTCCTTAAAATATCCCGAGGAGCTATCGAAAGAAGGTGCATGTATTTTAGAAAATACGAATTTGGCCGGTACAAAACGTTCGTTCGCTATCTCGCGTTAGGAAACCCGATCGAAGGGGGCGAAGAGGAGCAGAAATTTTTAACGAATCACGAGTAGGTGAGTCCGAGAAGAACGAAGGTAAAGGGTCTAGAGAAAAAGCGAGAGAGAAAGATAGATAGAGAGAGAGAGAGAGAGAGAGAGAGAAGTATGCAAACGACGAGGATTCATTCTCCTTTTTTCCACGACGACGATCTTTCGAATGACCGGCAACAAGGATCCACCGTATCGACGCATCGAGTGGTCCTAAAACTCGAATCGTGTCGCTACGAAACGACAAAATGAAATAGAAGAGAAAAGAAATGGGAGGGGGGAAAACAAACAACTGGGAAGAGTGAAAGAAAGAAAGAAAAGGAAGATTGAGAGTAAGTATAAGTATAAGAATATGAAAAGGATGAAAAGAATAAGAAGAGGATCAGGAAGCAGATGACGAAGGGAGGCAGAATAGACGAAGAAGTCGGAGGAAAGAGGAGAAGAAGATGAAAACGAAGAGATTGAAGAAGAAGACGAGCGTAGGACGTAAGAGAAAGAGAAAGAGAGAGAGAGAGAGAGAGAGAGAGAGTCGGGTTCGTGCCGGCTCGTTCCATCTCTTTCCTCCACGTTCCTTCTTTAGGGTGATCTCGGCTGGTCCTCGTCGGTTGCCAGGACCTCCGCTATAAAACGCTCAGATAAAGCCGCGATGTTTATATGCGGGGATCGCAAGCAAGCGAGAGGAGTGCCGCGTGGAAGGAGAGAGAGATATACCTGCTGGCCGAGCGCCGACAAAATAATAAGACAAAAGGCACACGGGGGTGGGGGGTGGACGACGGTGGTGGCGACGGAGGAGAAGAGAGAGAGAGAGAAAGAGAGAGAGAGAGAGAGAGAGAGAGAGAGAGGGAGAGGGAGAGAGAGGAGAGTGAAGTGAGGGGGAAGAAAACCGGACAGGAATGCACGCACGGGCGAACTCGAGGCTCGTTGCAGCCTTCTTGCAGCCTCGCTTCCAAAGCCATCCTCTCCTTATCTTCCGTACCTACTTCGAGCGAGTTCTAAAAGCTAACTTTTGGTTCCTTACTTCAAGAAACGACACGATCGTTAATAGTTATTTAATAGTCTCTACTCACTTTCCTAACGCTCTTCGATACTTAATTTCTTCTAACAAGGACCGGTTCGATCTCTCCATTGGTTTTACTAACTAATAGAACTCTTGTGGAACGACTATACGTATAATACGTTTAACATCGCACTCGCTAGAGTTATCTTCGTATGGAGAATAACAAAACGAACGAACGAAAATTAATTCATTAAAAAAAAAAAAAAAAAAAAAGAAAAAACGAAACGAAAGAAGGGACAAAATAATAGAAGTATCACGCCGATAGGCTGTGAGACGGATTATTTTTGGGGACGATATTTTTTTAAATAGCTGAATATACTTGACCACTTAACTGATGCCGAATATTCTACATTATGAAAATACTTTAATAAAACCAAAGACCCTCGTTGACTTATCTGGCCATGCATCTTTGTCCTACCACCTCTCTCTCTCTCTCTCTCTCTCTCTCTCTCTCACTTTCTTTACTCTGTTCTTTCATTCTTTTTCTCTCTTTTCTTCTTACGAGCGCAGACACGCAAACTCGCGATATGCACGCGCGTTTTGCGTACACTCAAGCGTAGACGACGAGCGAGCACGAGGACACGCTCGACAAAGATCGTCACAATCGATATCGACGGAAGTACTCGTTCTACGCTCTTTGATGTTTTATACCGGCTACGTTAAGAAACGTGACCTTCCCCCAATCATACTTTTTAATAACTTTAATAAATAAAAATAAAGAAAAAGAAAAGAAAAAAAATATCTATACTAGGTATGAACAGAATTCGTGTCTTCTTTCTTTCTTTCTTTCTTTCTGTTAGAGACACGAATAAAATGTCGAAGAGAAAAAAGGAAAAAAACAAAGAAAAAAAGAAATTAAATTAAATCCAGACGATGCCTATATCCACCACTTTCCGTAAAACTTTTTCATTTCTTTTCGCACGCGAGCTTCGATAAAATCATACTGGCACGACGTGGTAGAGAATCATGGAAGGAAGGATTGTAAAAATAACACGAATACCTTTTCACCGGACTTACGCGGCTCTTATAAATTTTGGCGACGGTAATATAAATACCTTATATTTTATAAATTCCCGATGCTTTTTATCCTGCATTATTGTAAATCATTTTTTTTTTTTTTTTTGTATTTTTCTTGTTTTCTTTTCTTCGCTGAATTTCACGATCTTATTCTTAACGAAAGAAAAAAGAAAAAAAAGAAAAAAAGAAAAGAAAATCCCGTCATTAGAAATTTTTAACGTGTTTTTTCCTACACCTTACGTTCCTTTATCCTCTCGTAAAAATTCGCGATATAACCTCTACTGGTCTTTTCACGTATAAAAAAAAAAAAAAAAAAAGAAAAGAAAGAAAAAACCCCCAAAAATATACCCACATTCACGACATTAATTTTATCGATATCACGCTCATAAAGTTACACCGTTATCTCGTGAGTTCTTAGTGCACTTATCGAATTCTCCACGATACTCGACCTATCGTTTTTTCTTCTTATGTTCGAAATGCATCAAGTAAGTATATAATATATCTGCTTCTCTCTCTCTCTCTCTCTCTCTCACACGCACACATACACACACACACACTCTCTCTCTCTCTCACTCTCTTCCCATTTCTATATGAAATCTTGAATTTTGTCGATATAATTTTTTAAAAAGAATGGTATATATATATATATATATATATATATATATATATATATATATATATATATGTATGTATGTATATATATATATATAAAGAATCCATTTTCTAAGCATAACTCGTCCTCTTAAATGAAACCCATAGAAACGTGAGAAAAGAAAGAAGAGGAACGTCGCAGGAGATTTAAATTCTTATCGCGAAGAACGAATACGCCAGAAATTACGCGCCTTTCCTTTATCGCGTCCCGCATACCAAAACGATTGCACAATACAAGAAATGTATATCGCATCGAGATATCGTCGCGAGATTCTTAATACTTGACTTTACTCGTGATTAACGAGAGAATGTCGGTAGCAGATGCGAATGAATTTAAAATAAACGGCGCGAGCTTTACCCCGCGATCATTGAATTTATATCGTGGTCGTCCTATCGATCGTATAAAATTCTATTTCATGATTATTTTAAAGCTTAAGAAGACGATACCGTGACGTATACCATCGAAGGAATCGATATTTCTTGACGAACCATTAGAATTTCTTTGAAGTACAGCGTCTCTTATTTCAATCGTACTTCCAAGAGATTGATTCTAACGATGCACAATGCGTTCGTACTATTATACGTAATCACACGATTGATCAGATTGCATTTACGTAATGATCCAATCAATAATAGTTGATATACGAGGTATAATATTGAAAATATTATCGACGAAAATTTTTTACTTCGAATACCGTATAATCTGACTTTACATTTCTTATTTCGAATTTAGAAAGAAAGAAAGAAAGAAAGAAAGAATGAAAGAAAAGAAAGGAAGAAGGAATTAAAAGAGGCGAAGTCGACGATAAGTATTAAAATGATAGATACATATCGTCCGGAAATGTTTCGAGGGCTCGCCTCTTTTTTGGGGTCACATGTGCGCTCTCGTCGTCGTCCGCGACGTTGAAAAACCCACCCTCCGTTCCTCCCCGTACCCAAAGTCTAAGAAGACTCCACTTACCGTCGGCATTATCCTACGAGCCGTTACAGCTTTATGAGCAAAACCACTTAGTGTATCGTCGCCGTGGGACTCTGTTAGGTCATTGCGTGTTGATATGAAACATTGATGAGAGAACGAATAAGGGGGTGTTGCTTATAGCGATCAAGGGGTAGTTTTGAGAAGCTATACGAGGATCTTAGAAACAACCTGTCGGGGAGGGCGTAGAAAAAAAAATATCTTATCTCTTCGATTTCATTCAATATGAATACGGGAACGTAATAAATATGTCCAAGGTATAATTAAATTTTAATTATTACTTCGGACAGATTATTTTCTCATGTTTTTAATATTTTTCGATGAGAATTATTTTAATTATCCCGTGGATATCGGTAAGAAGAAAAAAGAAGATAGTATTATCGGGTCCGAGATGTGTTACACGAAACTGTAATCTCGTACTTCGAAAGACTCTTATCTCATACTCGCGTCACCGTACTCGTACTATCGTCTACTTTACGTCGCGATTTCCTTTAACGATTAAAAAGGAATCGAGATGGTATTTATAAAGAAACAAGAATACCCTCTCCCTCTCCCTCTCTCTCTTTCTCTCTCTCTCTCTCTCGCCTTCTCTCTTTTTAAAACCTTTATTTGATCAAGGGAGCCGATGTTCCTCTTATTACTACTTTTGGAGAATGCGAAATTAATGTGGACTATTGGATAAGAGAAACAAAGTAGGAAAGCGGATCTTCTGGCGGGATCTTTTACGGCCTGACTCGCGTGTTCAACCCAATGGCGTGGATAATGATTTCGAGTGGGTGAGAAAAGTGTCATGGACATCCGGTGATCTGGTTAACGTCTTCCATGGACCACTCTCGTCTCTTTCTTTCTTTCTTCAGAAGAGATCTTCGCCTCTTTAAATGCATCCGATTCTAACGGAGACGGAAGGCAACTGCACTGGCGGCTCTCTTTGTTCTCTCTATCCTTTTCTTTCTTGTTCGAGGAAAAGAGAGAAAAAGAGAGAAAGAGAGAGAGAGAGAGAGAGAGAGAGAGAGAGAGAGAGAGAGAGAGAAAGAGAGAGAAATTTGGAAGAAATTTACTTTTGATTCGCCCCTGTAGCCACTTCAAGATATATATATATATATATATATATATATATATATATATATATAAATATATATATATATAAGATATATATATATATATATATATATATATATGTGTATCTATGTATGTATGTATGTATGTATGTATGTATGTACACATATATACATAACAGCAAATGCGTCGAAATCTGGCGTGGTAAATCAAGCGTCAGACCGAGGGAGTACTTTACGTTAAATGCGCTAAACGTTCTCGGATACTATACACAGTGTAGAACGTGTTGTCCATCGTTTTTCACTGCTCGTTTCTCCTGCCGGAAATAAGAGAAGAAAAATAAGAGAACTTTGGACGTTAAGATCGTAGTCGATTTGTAAAATATTTTCTTCCGTAAGATATTTTTTTCTACATTCTGCGATTATTGAAATTAATGCGAGCACGGTTTACGTAACATCGATAATGATAGTTTTCTTGAATAAGAAAAAGCAATCGAATTATAATACGAGGTAGTATCGTGTGACGTTTAAGAAATATGTTAGCCTAGTGTTGGCACGTGGCATCGTAATTTTAAGAAGTACGTAATCAATTTATCCCGCTCTTATAATTTATGATCGTAATATCTGGAAAAATTCTCGATTGATATAAACGATCGCAGGGTAGGGAAAAAAAATGTTGTTTCCCTGTTACTCAAGTTCGTACGAAAGTTTCGGCTTCGATATTTCACCTGAAACAACCTTCGAACAAATACGGAGAAGGTTTAAAAAAACGATCGATATCCTCTAGGCTTATTTTATAAAATATAAGAGAGATAGAGAGTAAAAATAAATAAATAATAATATCGATCTCCAGAGAAAAGATGGGAGCGATTTTAAAGCGTTACTACTAGCTCCAGGAAAACAAATTGAATCGCCTACCGACCTTCGTGATACCATTACCATCGAAAGGGGTAAAGGACGGCTTAAGTGCAGGCGCAATATAATTTATCAGTCCAGAGGGAGACGATTATTAACGAGTCTTGCCACTTCAAACGTCTCTAATTTCGTCGCATGACGGACAAATTACTTAACGTATATAACAAAATCATAATACTCGCGAACACGCTCTACCTATAAATAATATCGTAAGGTTTGCTAATATCTACGAAAACGAAAGTAAGAAAATTTAAATGGATTCGAATAAATTGACTCGATTTGATGGGATACGATATACTATTTCAATCGTTCGTAATATCGTGCGAAAAGATCACAGATCAATATTGCCATGAAACTCCAGGTCGTTTCAATTCGACTAAGATCGATCCCGAGATCGAGGAGTAATATTTATCTGGAAAAATCGGGGACGTATAATCTTTCAGATATCAAGCTTGAAATTCGATTAATCCACGAGGTAGCGGTGGGCGGCACCAACAAAGGCGGCACCAACACTATCACGAAGATTTATGTTCCGAAAATTTTCGTAGGAATACGAGGGCTATCTATACGAACGAATTACAAGGGGATGCTGCTGCTGCTGCTGCTGTTGTTGCTGATGTTTCATGAGCAGGCGTCGAGAAGGGAAAAATCGGTAGTCATCCAGTTTCTCCCTAGGGAGATCGAACGGGCAAACGTCGTACGAGGCTCGTCGCGATGGGAACGTTGCGTAGAGCGGAGGTGGAAGGCAAGGCGAAAAACAACGACAACGGCGTTTATTTCTGGAGTAGCAGGATAGATGCATCCTTTTGCTTGAATTATCGTTGCGAGCTACGATACGTTAGAGAGACCTTCTCTTTTTCCCAACTTTTCTCTTCTTTTTTTTTTCGCTCTTCCGACTTCTTTTACATCGCCCCGAGAAAACAATTTTCTCTCTCTCTCTTTCTTGTTTCTCTTTTCTTCCTCTTTATTCTTTCTCTTTCTCCGTTTACTCGTCTCCGCCAGACGAAAAGCTTTCTTTTCTTCGAGTCAAACTAGTATATATCGCCTGTTTACGCTCGTAACTTCAAAGGCGCAGCCCGTAGCTATTTCACGATACGAGCAAAGCGCTTTGCTACCACATCGAAGGTACATCGAAACCGGAACCCTAATGCTACCCCGTAAACGTTAGTTTCTTTCTTTGTGAACAACCGAGACGCGCATAGTTATGCGCTGCTACGTTATATCTATTGGCCGGTTGTGGTCGTTAAAGAGACGCGTCGCCGTCTTACGACCGATTTACTTACCGGTAACTACGAACCAACGATCTTTTCCCGGTCAAGAGAGACAAATCGATAGTCGTGTTTTTTTTTTTTTTCTTCTTCCTCTTCTTTTAATACAATATTCAACTGCAAGAGAAAAAAGGAAAAGAAAGAAGAAGAGGAAAAGAAAAGGAACGGATTATAATTCGTAGGGACTACGAGTTAACGCGTTGATTAATTCAATGATAAAAATAATTCGATGTATCTTGGATATTTACGGAGAGTATCGAATTCTCGAGCTATCGATTGATTTATCGAGTACTTTGTACGGCTTCGTTAAAGTTTTATCTCGAGATTGTATTTATGTTTGTCCGAGAAGGAAATTACTCTAACGAGTATCGAAGACTTCGTGCGTTGAGAGAGAGAGAGAAAGAGAGAAAATAAAAGAAAAAAAAAAGGAGAAATTTTGTGAAAAGATTAAAAGTCGAAGAAGAATAAATTTATAAAATCCATAGACTCCTTCGATTTTATCCACGAAGGTGATTTCGAATCGATGAATAATTAATTATTAATAGCAAGACGTTAACAGATAAAGTTAATATCTTAAACGTACAAGCAACTAGTTATAAGTAACACATAGAAACATGTAAATGATTTTAATGGTCGCGATTATACAGCCAATCGTATAACTTATTTAATCTTTCTATCATCCCTCCATTTTGTCAATACGATCGTCTATAGTATCGCGGAATCGAAATCATTCGATTCGGAGTGGTTATATCTTGGAAGGAAAAAGAAAGAAAAAAAAAACAAAAAAATTACCTCATCGGTCGCACGCCTCTCTCTCTCTCTCTCTCTCTCTCTCTCTCGTAACTGATAAAAATAAACTTTTACGGATATAAGAGGGGAGAAGGAAGAGGAGGAAAAGGAGGAGAAAAAGGAGGAGGAGGAGGAGGAAAGAAAAGGTGTTCACGTCGCGGTATTCGTAGCTTGTTTCTCGCATGCCACGACGTCGTGAATACTAAGTGGACCAACGTTCTCGCTTTAGCCAGTCTACGTTTAAAGTGTCCGGTTTATGTGTGGAGACGTTCTTTTCGAGAGAAATATCAGTGTCTACGGAACGAGAGAAGGAGAAAGATAAAGTGAAGGAGAAAGAGAGATAGAGATGAAACGGAATGACCGGTAGTCGCTCACGTGCGACGGCGACGTTAACGTCTTCGACCTTCTCCGTAATAATTCGTCCTCGTCTCTTCTTGATCCTCTTCCCGTATCATTTGGCCCGAGCCCACGAAAACGCGATTATCATTTCTACGTCTCCACCTCGTACCGTCTCGTCCTCTCCTTTTCAAATGAACTCCATTCGCTAATCCGATCGGACATATGTACTTAATGGTTAAACGTTTAGTAACGACTAATTTAATCGCATCGTACTTCATTTCGCGCTTGAAAAGACGAACAAGATTCGCGGACCGATCATTTCGATGATTATTCTTGGAACGAGTAGAAACGCGAATACGCACGGACAATGGCAATAAAATAGAGAAATGTTAATATGGTAATTGGAATGAGTAAAAGGAGAAAAAGAGAGAGAGAGAGAGAGAGAGAGAGAGAGAGAAAGAGTGACTGATCGATGCTCTTAGCAACCTGTTTGAGAATGCAAAATGTAAGGACGAGCGTTTAGAATCGATTGTACGCGTGCCAATTCGTCGCGTGAATGAGCATTAAGATGGATCTCGGAGTACTTCGATTCAATCCGTGGCGGGATCTACGCCAGTTCTGATTCATGATGTGGCCACTGTGAAAGCGATTAACGCGAAGGCGATTTATTTTTCGATAGTTACGAGATATTCATTAACGTCTTTCCGTAATTAACGCCAGGATGATTCAATCCGAGCTGTTTCAAGATGTTTCTAAAGATGTTTTAAGATCGGTACGATGAAACCTCGTCGTGCCCAGGGTAGAATGTTTTCGCTTAGTGAATCTCGACGAGCTGCCAACGATTAATCCGGGCTGACTAGAAAGAGAGAGAGAGAGAGACAGAGAGAGAGAGAGAGAAAGAGAGAGAGAGAGAGAGAGAGAGAGAGAGAGAGAGAGAGAGAGAGAGAGAGAGAGAGAGAGAGAGAGAGAGTAAAGGCAAAGAGACAGAGGGTGGTTTAGAATAGGAACGTAACCTTATATCTACGAAACCCCGTTCGACTAAGCTCGAGTTAGAAAAAGAGAGAGAGAGAAAGAGAGAGAGAGAGAGAGAGAGAGAGAGAGAGAGAGAAAGGAAAAAGAAGAGGGAGGCCTCTTTCCAGGGCTGATCTCATATCGTATTTCGTGTTATTCAAATGTCCAACAATGCTATTAAAGGATTTCTCGGGTAATCCTTTCCCCGCAGTTGGCGAAGAAGAGAGGGAAAGAGAGAGGAGCTGGGTTTGGTCCATGGCGAGAACATCGAACGGCACAAAGCGTCGGACATTTGCGCCGGGACACAAACGAACGCAAACAGGCGCAGGACAATGGCGACCGGGGCCTATCTCGCGAGCTTTGTTCTTGCCGATCGCGAACCTCTCTCTCTCTCTCTCTCTCTCTCTCTCTCTCTCTCTCTCTTGTTCCTACCTATTTCTTTTTCTTTTTTTGTTTTGCTTCAGCTTTCTCCTTACAACCCTACCTACCAGTACCAAAAGGGCTTCTCTTTCTCCGATCAACGGTACCCTTATAGTTCGACTTCCGGTAGGGTGGAATTTTTAGATTTTTCCGAATGATAAACGAGATAATTTTGATCGATTAAAAGTTTACAAAGAGGATCCGGATATAAAAAGGATCCGAATTATCAATATTGTATTATTAATGCTTATTGTATGAATAGTTCTCGTTCGTACATATGTACGAGTGCGTTTGGTCAGATAAAATTAAAAAAAAAAAAAAAAAAGAAAGAAAAATAGAAAAGAAAAGAAACGTTAATTCGATCTCTCAAAATTTTTTTATGAAAATTTGTATGGAGTCACGTTCAAAGCGTTAGTGACGTCAATAATCATCAGTGACAGAAATGGAAAACTGGCACGAATTGTCTCTGAATTTTAGCGTCGCCCCGTTACATGCAAGCTTTCAGAAATGGGTAGAGAACGAGCGCCGTAATCGGATGGGAATGAAGTCATCACTAACAGAGAGAGAAAGAGAGAAAGAGAGAAATAGAGAAAGAGAGAGAGAGAGAGAGGGAGAAAGACTAAGAGCAAAGCTGGAGTCAACCCTCATTGCATTTCGAGCGTTGGCTCGGAAACAATCACATTATATTTTGTAGATCAACTCTCGACTCTCTGTATCCCCCTCACCCACAAATGTTGGACAAGTTTTCCATCTTCCTTCTACCTTTCCCTTCTTGTCCCTTCCACGTCCAACGTAATCTAACGATTGGTTAATGAATGGATTCAATCGTAATTAAGTCACTATCGAATTGAATCTTCTTCGAGCGTGTACGTCACATTCCACTACCTACTTTTCTTTTCGAATATATTCGATTGTTAAACAAACAAAATAAAAAAAAAAAAAAAATAAATAAAAAACCAAGATCTTTACAGATTCACGCGAAGAAAACGAATTTTTATGTATCACCAAAAAATTGATCTATCGAATCGAACGAGTTACAACATTTTTACAAACAACGATCTTGGCCACAACCTGATATCCGAAAACATGAATTCTTCCCAAATTGTCCCTAAAAGTGATACCCCTGAAAAAGGAAGGAAGTGACGCGTGCGAAACAAATGGACGACAGAGCTTTTTGGTGGCTCCCGTGGTCGCCGGCGTTGGTGGATTCGTAATAACTTCCACTCGAAGGAATTTCACGACGCGGATAAAGGGACGAAGAGGGAAGGGGGAAGGGTCAAGGATCATTAAATCGCATATTATAAATGCATTAAATACATTGGAGGGATGAGTCAGAGTGTTCCCGATCGGAACGAAAAGAGAAAGCGGGTACTCGGATTCTGAGGAGGGTGGCAGGTGGCGCCAATTTTACGGGCCGACGCTCGTGACGGATGTAACGAGACGCGAGCGCGCTCGCGCGCGCGCGCGCTCCTGTGCATTTGGTGCGAGCGAGTTCGTCACACGTGGTCGCTTCACTGGGCACGATGTCACGGCTTGTTTTATGGGAAACAGGGACTACGGAGAGCAGCAGTCCACCATCATGCTTAGTTTCTGTTACAACGAGGGCTGCTCAAGATTCTACGAAATCATTCCATTCCCCCCCCCACCCTCCCCCTCCCACGATTAAAGCTTCGATCTAACGACTAAATGTACTCGGCAAACTATTCTAATCGATTTACGATTCCAAAAACCCAACGTTAAAGTCGTACGAATGAGAAATATATGATTATCGGACTCGAGGATCCTGCTACGGATATAATATCAATCCTTTTCGCACACTCTCCATTTCAACTTCTAAATGTGGTTTAGAGAGGAAGAAAGAAGAGCAAAAAAAAAACACACACACACACAAACGAAAAAAGAGAGAGAGAGAGAGAGAGAGAAAAAAGCAAATATTACAGTTCGACATTAGCATAACACGAACAAGGGAACGAAGACGTTTTCCATTACCTGGCTCATTAATCATACCCGACTGACCCACGTTCGACGCGAACTACCCATTTCGCGGACCGTTCCAAAAGATAGAAGTTTTATCGATCTTCTCGTGGTTGCTACGCGAGACGTGTATAGAAAGAAAGAGAAAGAGAGAAACGCAAAGGAAAAAAAAAAAAAAAGAAGAAAAAAAAAATAGAAACGATACGATCAAAAAACGCGAGAGATCGTCGTTCGAGTATCAACTGGATCGGACAGATCATATCGACGGAATTATGTTTGATATCGGAAACGCGTCGTCCAAAGTTTCTCGCGCACGTCGTCCCTTTCGTCGCTTTTCCATTAAGAGTTGCGTCTTCTTTGCCGAGTATAGATGGCGCGCGTGGCTCATTAGGACTAATGAGTAATGAGCCGATGATTAGAGGAGGCGGGCCGGAGGCGTGGCGCCACCTTGATCTCGCCGCCGTGTGGAACGAGTTGTGAGAAAAGCGATCCTTTTCTTCCCTTTACGTTCGCTGCCTCTTCCTATTCTTTCTTTCCCCGTCCTCATCCTTTTCTCTATATTATTATTATTTTCTTTTTTTTCTTTTCTTTATTTTTTTATTCCTTTTTTTTTTTTTATTTCTCTCGTATACACCGTCCATCTCGTTCCTTTTCTCTTCCCGTCGTTCCATTCTAACTGGCGAATTCACTTTGCTCGAACGATAAAGAAGTTCGACTAGGATCTTGCAGGACGAGGTCCTGGAGTATCACGTTACCAGGTTGCCTCCTTCGTGGCAAGACCCTCCTCCACTTTAACTTAGTTCCTCGAAGGAAAAGAAACTCGAGATTCAATGTCGGACTTTTTCGCGTTCTTACAAGTGAACGTTCATTCGGTTCGTTTGTAACAAAGATTCATGTTTGATCGTTCCTTTTCTTCTTCTTTCTCTTCTTCTTTTTTTTTTTTTTTTTTTTTTTTTTTTTTTTTTTTAATTAGATAGAATATACAACACTCATAGTTATAATAACAAAATTCTTAACATGATTGACGTTTCAATAAATCATCATAACCGAACATAAACGTAAATCGAATTCAAACTGTAAATACAATTTTTTCCCTTGAAGAATTGCAAATTGACTAAAATCGACAACGGATCTGCGGTAATAATATGGGTTTCTTAGGGAATAAAAACAAAAATTATTGTACGTTTTGATCCTTGATGCCCGAGGCGTTGTAATTCCCGTGTCAGGATGCTAACGTCAATTTCGTCGCGGTTCTTCTGACTGGAGGACGATGCTTTGATTAGGTCGTTAAGTTTGCTAATGCACCCATAAAAACTTACTAATTTAACGAATGACGCCGGAGTTCTTTCTTCTCTCCGATTTATTTTCTCCTTTAATATCGTTTTTCTCTTATTAACACGACGAGTGGCAACGAGATTTTCTAACTTTTACCGAGCGTTATTCTACCGACGATGGAAGAAAAGAAAGAAGGAAGTCTCCCCTTAGATAAAAACTTTTGCCTTGTTTCAATTTTTCTCGCGGAGATCACCATTACCGGCGTCGTGTGAGTTCTAAAACGAAGCCGCCGCTGCTGTAAAGATCTTAGTTTTACTACCTGAGATTTTCATTACATATATCTCTGTATCATAGCTCGTTCATTAATCCGTTCATTAACCGCCCCCGCCCCCGATAATAGAAAGCAATCCAATTATGAAACTAAACTGTACACTAAAAAAAAAAAAAAAATAAAAAAGAAATATTATCTCGATTCTCTTGGCGATAATAGAAATTAACGAAGTATCCATTAAGTTAATCAGTCGTCAAAGAAAATCCATATCTCATTTTTTGTTTTCACTTTTAAGTATATTAAAATAAAGATACGAACGATCTAGGTATTGACTATCGAAGAATAAGAATAAGTTATAGATGGATAGGAGAGTAGAGAGAGAGAGAGAGAGAGAGAGAGAGAGAGAGAGAGTGAGGAAGAAAGGAAGAAAGAAGGAAAGAGAAAGCACGCGTGTTTGGGGCCACAGAGTCGATGTCCCGCGGCTAGTGTCAACGTTTGACTTTACGAGGGAGCTGGCAGGCACAAGAATGAGAGAAAGCCCGTGGCTCGCAGGGGTTCCAGCTTCACAATGGCCACCCGTCGCGGCAAGACCAGCCCCCTCGACTCCCGAACGAGTTAATGTTATCCCGCGCCATCCCTGTGTAGTTGCGTTTCTATTAAATAGACGTCAATCCCGCGATTCGCCGAAGATTTATATACCGCGATGATAGACAGGGATGGGCTTGAACAATATAAGAAATAAATAGAAGGAAAGACTAGAGACACTATTTTTTTCTCTCTCTTTCTTTTCTTTTTTTTTCTTTTAATAAATGTCTACAGTATGCGCAATCCTCATCTCGTCAATTCAGACGGACTTCTTTTCTCTTTCTTTCTTTCTTTTTTTTTTTTTGTTGTTGTTATTTTTTTTTTTTTGCTCTGTCCTACCACGATCGTAAAAGATACGAGCGCGCTCGTCTCCGACTCGATCGATCGTAAAAGTATTTTCTCTGAATTAAAAATAGATAAGGTTTCCTCGCGGCTTTGTACTCTCGTGGCTCACGAGGGTGGCGAACATCGGTCTCGGCAGTAATTCATTTCAATCGTTAGCCGTTTCTTAGCTTACTACGAACGGAATGAAACAAAACTTCTCAAATAAAGGACGTCGAACTTTGTGGAGCATTAAAAAAAAATAAAAAAGGAATAAAAAGAAAAGAAAAAAAAAAAAATAAGTAGGTATCCAGGCAATATAGAACCTCAATATTTTTCTTTCCTTTTCTTTTTCTCTTTCTTTTTTTTTTTATTTTTTTTTATTTTTTTTTTTGAAAGGAAATAAGTGAAGAAAGATCATCGAGCGTTGAAGTTTAATTCACCGAGAAACGATGAACGAACAACCCTTCCTAACTTCCTCCCTCGTATGCTTTCTCGAATCTTTTTGAATCAAATTGCCGCGTCGTGTCGCCGTTCGAAATTCTCTTCAAGAGACACCACCATACTTGGGATGTCCCTTATTCTTTATTTTTCATCTCTCTCTCTATATATATATATATATTTTTTTTTTTTTTAATTCTTTTTCCCTTTCCAAGACGGTAACCTGATCCTGTTATTCGCGCGACAGAACTCAAGAGAATTCCGCCGCTAGTATGCGTACATC
Organism: Dolichovespula saxonica; assembly: GCA_911387935.1. Lineage (NCBI taxonomy): Eukaryota > Metazoa > Arthropoda > Insecta > Hymenoptera > Vespidae > Dolichovespula > Dolichovespula saxonica. The sequence continues at coordinate 7,160,235 of OU426996.1, read as the reverse complement.
TCGTACGTCCCTCACTTCTTCTTCTCCTCCTCCTACTCTTCTTCTTCTTCTTCTTCTTCTGCTACTTCTTCTTTTTTTACTCTTACTGTTTTCCACGTAGTATAATATGCGTGAAGAAGATCGGGTGGAAGATAAGAGAAACCCTTGGGGTTAACAGCGAGCCAGGTATATATCGAGGACACGAACGACGATCCCGCGTTCGAGTTTCTTCTCTTCCAAAGATGAAAATGTTGCCATCGTTTCTGTACGCGTTTGGACAAAACGATACCCGATATTTTGTTACGTTCTCGACTTATTCTAAAGAATAAAAAAAAAAAAAAAAAAGAGAGAAAGAAGAAAGAAGAAAGAAGAAGAAAAAGGAGAAAAAGAAAGGAGAGGAGAAAAAAGAAAAGATTATGAAACACCCAGACAGAAAAAGAAAAGAAGCCAATAAAATCGTACGAATTATTCCGAGATAAATGATTACGAATGAATTATTAATCGTTCAGCATCTCGAATATATATTTACACGTATGACCGACGTTATATCGACTTTGAAACGAATTACATAGATCGATTTAAACGGTTTGATAATATTAAAAAAAAAAAAAAAAAAAAAATAGAAAAGAGAACAAAAGAGGATCCTTTTATTCCTCGGTTGCAAAGTGCCTGCCTCGTCTTCTTCAACGGAATCTCCCTCATTATTTCTCTCTATCCTTGCCTCTCCTACTCGCTACCCTTCTTCTTTCCGAATTTAAGTTCAACTAAAAGTCGTCCGTTGGAAAGGGCTTCCTAGGTGACGGCGGCGCCTCCGAACGCATCCATCTTCGAGAGGCCGGTTTTGGGGTCCATCCCTTTGGTCTACCATCCGTAAGGATTCTACGTCGGAGACGTAGACGTAGACGAAGACGGAGACGAGAGAAATAGAAGAGAAGAGAAGACGCGAAGGAAACTTAACGGAGTACGGCGAAAGGGAGGGGAGAGAGAGCTCGGCCGAGGTTGGAAGGGTAGGTGGTGGGGTGGGAATGGGGAGGGGGGTGGAGGAGGAAAAGGAGAAACTCGAACTGGACGGTTATTTATTAGAGAGGCCTCGTTAAGGTCCATCCTCGTAGCTGAATCTGTTTTCTGCTGAAGGTAGGAAGACCTGTCACACCCGCGTTATTCGAACCGAGACGACGGCATTGTTTTAATCTCCCACCATCGGCCTTTGTCATCGTCCACTACTCGTCTCTCTCCTCTCTCTCACTTCTCTCTCTTCTCTCTCTCTCTTTCGGAGTTCTTTCGATGAACCACGCGAGACCTCTTCTTTCTCATTCTTCTCTTTCGGCCAATCATTTTCTCCAAAGAACGCGGCTCGTTCGCAAACTCTTTTCCCGAGATAAAATCTCGTCTTTCGGATAGCATCTCACTAAAGGGAACATATCTTTGCCAAGATGGCTCTCGGTATTCACAGTGGGAATTGATTACGTCGACGTTCGAGAATTAAATAAGCAAAGTCGGTTCTTCCGACGTTTGCGGGTAGAGACCTTCGATCAACGATACATACCGCGGTAGATCGGAGTCCCTCGTTGCTTCCGAATTTCTAACTCATTTAATTTCGTTTGTATAAATTCAATAACGTTTTTCTACGTACAATTTTATATCGAATCGAACGATAATTGGACGACGTAATTTTCTTTTTATTTCTTTTCTCTCTTCTTTTCGTTTCTTTTTTTTTTTTTTTACGTTGCGAAAAGGAAACGAACGAATTGACGTTTACGTTCGTATTTATACGAATTTATAGTATTTTCTTATAGACGATTTACGATCAAAAATTCGTTAAAATAGAATCTAGGCATGCATCATGATCCTAGCATTTAGTATCTAGTTGAACAGACAAAAACAATGACAAAGAAAAAGGAAAAAGAATAAAAGGAAAAAGAAAAAGAGAAAAAACTTAATGGGCAATATCAAATGGAAAAAGACGAGACGGTGGCTGTTTAACCTCAAACCACTTGGTGAGATCGTCGCGCATTTACCTGCGTAATATACAGCTCAGTGTATATCACGACGTAGCAATGCTGCCTGAACGTCGACATTTACGACCGTTGGTCGTAAGAGACGCCTTTTGTAGGACAACGGCGATACAATGTCAGGTGTCCACTCCGGGTAAACGTAGGCCAGTAAACGTGGGCAACACATACGAGAATTTTGTTTTCGATTATCCACCCACCCAACAACCACCCGATTTTATCCACCCACTATCGAGAGAAAGTAAGATGGGGATAGAGAGAGAGAAAGAGAGAGAAAGAGAGAGAGAGAGAGAGAGAGAGAGAGAGAGAGATAGAGAGAGAGAGTCGCTCGCCCACGTGATGCCGAATCAGCCGAATCTTTTAATTGCTTGACATCTTTATAGCTCGTATAAAACAATGAATAGCAAGACAGAGTCTCTCGATACAAGGAGGATGGAAGACGAAACGTCGTATCCCGTGGATCGAAACCCATGGAGGATCATGTTCGAAGGGCGTCGGTATATCATTTTTACGGTGTCTCAGGAATACGGTCGAGCTTAGGTTTCACATCTACGTTGCTGGAGGTGAGAAGGAAATTCGAGATTGGTTACGAGCTATGTAACATTTTCTTCTTCTTCTTCTTCTTCTTTTTTTTTTTTTTTTTATTTCCAATTTCTATCATTATATTCGATTTCATCTTTGAAAATAGAAAATGTGTATTGTGTATCCAATGAATATATTATATCAACGCGATTATATTCAATTTGGAATTATTTAACATTCACCATCTCCATAGAATTCGTGCGTTGTGGGCATATATCGTTAATATTATTCTTCGTTAATGTGAATTTTTTAAAAAGCGAAACTTTGAACTAACGGTCACAGAGGATAGAAAATATAGATTCGTAATATCAAGCAGTAGTCACGGCAACAACGACCAAACTTATCGTAGGTCTCGTCTTCGCTTTCCTTCGTGGTTCAAGGTCTGAGGATAAATCAACCGGTTCGTCGAATAAGAAAACTCGAGCTGGCTATACACGATATGATATATCCCGCGGTTAGGATTAATAACCGCAGTAATTAACGATCGGACGTGAGATCATTCTGAAACGAGATTCTACGCGACCGTTATAGACGTTCGATCGATCTCATGAACGTAATCAAACTGGATAACTCATTGAGTTACCTTTTTCATTTCTCGATCAGCTGTTAGAAAGAAAACGCGTAAGTGACGATCGTTATTTTTCTGTTTTTTTTTTCTTCTTTAATTTCATCTTCTCACCTTTTTAACGTTTTTTTTTTTTTTTTTAAACGAATAACCCTCGGATATCTATTTTCTACGTACGAACTGAAAGGATCATTATTTGTTATTATCGTTATTAACTTTCTCGTGATTAATATTTTATGGAACATGATATTACGTTTTATACGAAACGTTTCATTTATTTATTTATTTTTTCTTTATATATTTTATTTTCTCTTTCTTAAATAGAACGACCGAAGCGGACTTAATAACGAGTTCGTTTTATATCATTAAAGCGATATGCAGTAATAACACGCTTTAATGTTCTTCGTTAAAGATCACAGTTAATCTCTCAAACGTTCACCGAATTTCATTTACTATGTGCGATAACAGGTCAGCTTTATCGTCTTTAGATTAAATTCTGATAATTGCCAACTGTTTGATGAAACGTTCGGCGTTAAGATAATGTTTTTTCTTTTTAAGCGGAGAAATCTCTCGGTTGTGATTTCGTTACGTGGTATTGCGTCGTTAGATGTAATGCGACTCTTACACGATCGAAAGAAAATAAATATCTTCTGGCATTGCGATTGCTTCGATCGCAATTGCCGTGAGAGAGAGAGAGAGAGAGAGAGAGAGGTTCTAAGAAAATATCGCGATTGAATGTTTTCTAAACGAAAGGTCGTTCGAAAGTAAACTTTCAATGATATATCTGTGGACGATTTTCAAGCGTTGTCTATGACGGCAACGATCGAACTTAGAACGAGCATGGATCAATCCTTTGAGTTTCTGTTTTAAACAAAAAACTTTTTTTCTCAACAAATCATTCGGATAACTTCCAATTGAATCGTACCACGAAATTATTAGAGATCAGATAATTGAGCGAATTGAAAAATGTGTGCGAATGAGGGAGAAGCAGAAAGAAAAAATTGCAAAAAAAAAGAAAAAAAAAGATTTAAGGGAGTATTTAGGGAAAAAGAAAGAAGAGGGAAGAAAAGAAAGAAGAAAAAGAAAGGGAAGAGGAAGAAGATCGCGATAGTCCTAAAGAGATAATTCGTCGGTAAGGTTTGCTGGTATGGTTGGCCCTTAGGTATTATGGTTGCGGCGTCTGAGGCCGCGGGGGGCGCCGGCGCCGATGCTCGATGCCGGCGCCGGCGCGTAAAATCTCTGCGTTATGATCCCCCTCTTGCTCCACCCAACCATTGGACCAAGGAACACCTTCTTCGTAAGGTGCTCCCACGACGTCCCAGCCTTGCCGACGTCCGGCACCTTCTCTCTCTCTCTCTCTCTCTCTCTCTTTCTGGATCTTCCTACGTAATTTTTTCTTTTTAAATATCTCTTTCAAGTATTTTAATATTCAATTTCCAATTCTTTAAACGTCGTCCTATACTTTCGATAACACCTAATTCGAATACACCTAAGGATATCGCTCGAAAGTATTATTAATTAATTAATTAAAAACGATACGTAGAAATGTTTCAATTATTCCTCGTACGCGAAATCAAGTTTCATCTTTATGTCATAAGAGAAGAATATCCTGATCAAAAAAAAAAAAAAAAAAAAAAAGAAACGTGATGAAAAAGAAAACGAAGAAGGAAATTGTTGTTCCACGATAACGGAAATGAAATCAATTCTAACCTCGTTAACAAATTTTCATCTAATCGTTTATTCTCCCACGGGAAAATATGAGATAGACTTTCGGCTGTCGATTGTAATACTTTTTCTTCTCTTTTTTTTTTTTTCCTTTCTTTCTTTTACTCCATAAAGAAATATATTCTCGGGTATTCTTTAACTTTTTGTTTTAAGATATCTCAAGAGACCCTCGAGTCTCGTGACAAATGGTACCCTTCAGGATACGACCGATCGGTGAGTTCGACCGGTGCGACATGACCGCCGACACACTGGATCGTCCGGACAACATGAGAGAAGGACAAGGAAAGGGCTCCTCGCTTCGTGAGATCGGTCTCGAAGATGAGAAGTTCAAAAAAAAAAAAAAAAAAAAGAAAAAAGAAAAAAAAGAAAGAAAAACTATATGACCTTAACCCTCCATCGGTGAAATTATTTACAAACGTTGTCGTACATTAAAAGTTATTGGTTATCTTTAAAATCGACGATAATTTACGATTAATAAGAATAATACGATCAAACGATATCGTCCGAACTATAATAAATACGGAATAAATCGCGTGATAGATTTATATAACACACAGAACTATGACCCGCATATTTCGCGAAAGCATTAATAGCATATCCGTGTTATATATAAACACCAGTATAATTTGCCATATATTATTGATTCCTTATAAAGCTATGACGACTGGTAGACATTTTCTCGAGTTAAAAAATAAAAAACCGTTCGATCGCAAATATTTTATCATTTATTTTCCATAAACGATCGGACCCGCATCCTTCGATTCCATTTGACGTAATCGTAAACAACAAGTTCGAACCACGAACACAGCTGTAAAGAAATGACACGTGGATTTTTGATCGAACAAAGCGATTTCGGTGGATCGATTTTAATTCTTAGTCGGTCTAATGAGGAACGACCAAGTAAGTAAATAAGTAAGTAAGTAAGTAGACTCGTTAGCCTCGCTTCATACTTCTCAGATCGGACTCTATATACTCTATAATTAAGAAGTATGTCGAGGATACGATCTCTTGCTCTTGAAACGACATTTGCTTTACGTGGTAATCGAACTTGTCACGAAGCAACATCCTATACCATGTATCTTACGAAACATCGTAAAGCATCGTCAACAACTTGGAAGAACAAACAAACCCACTAGAAAAAGGAACATTAAAAAAGAAAAAGGAATGAAAAAAGAAAACGCGAGAAGGTAAGAGAAAGAGGAAGAATGGAGAAAGACAAAGAGAGAGATAGATAGAGAGAGAGAGAGAGAGAGAGAGAGAGAGAGATGGAAGGAGAACGAGATCGGATTCGATCGCGTCTGATTTTATTTTTGCGAGTAGCCCTCTCCCTCTTTCTCCCTTTTATCGAGATGAGCAGCGTGTGCGTTCGAGGAGAGGAAAGAGACGAAGAAGGGTCGGGAAGGAGGGGAGAGGTATAATTGAATGTTTTGTATAATTAACCTGCGCCATAACTCAAGCTACGTCGCGCCTCCAGCCGCGGGCGGACCTCCCTTCTTTGCGAAGAGAAAGAGAGAAAGAAAGAGAGAGAGAGAGAGAGAGAGAGAGAGAGAGAGAGAAAGAGAGAGAGAGAGAGCGAGAGAGAGAGAGAGAGAGTAAGAGAGAGAGAGAGAGAGAGAAAGGTTCGCTTCGCGAAGGAAGTATTTGTATATTCACGGATGCGCCTTATCCATTCTCTTGCATAAAAATTCACGTAAAGCGAATCTTCGGATAAAAAGAAGGAAAAAAAGAGGAAATAAAAGAAATAGAAAAGAGACGAGCAAACAAACAAACAAACAAACAAACAAACCAAAAAAAAAAGGAAGTAAAAGAAACGTCGCGTCGATGGAAGACGATCGTCGGTGATATTTATTTTCTTACGATCGTGATGATAGATCTAAAAAAAAAAAAGAAAAAAAAAAAAAACAGAAAATAGACAGAAATCGAAATTTTCATGTTGCGAAATCTTTATGAATTCGATCGACCATCGGACTTTAAACACGTTCCACATACTTTTTCATAGTAATGAATTAAAATTATCGTTGCGATTATGCGTTAATCTAATCTCTTGGGCACGCATTACCTAAGAAATTAATTATACATTCATGGGTTAGCAAATGAAAGAACAAATGCGATCAGACGCGTATGCATGGAGGTTCAACGCTTTAAGAGTTGGATAGACCACTGTTAAGGATAGAGAGAAAGATGGAAATACGTCGGAGCAGTTACGGTAAATATTTGTCAAGTCGAATCAACGTATCCGTTTATCCGAAAAAGTAATTGGCCGTCTAACCCGTTGTTAGGCTCGAATAGTAAGCTCGAAACCGTGACTGAAACCTACGCCTCCTTCCACCGATTTCGATGGGGGCCACCTAACAACCGGATAATCGTTGCCGTCAGGTCAGTGAGAAAAAGAAAAAGAAAAAGAAAAAGAAAAAGAAAGAGAAAGAGACCGGACCACTCATAGAAAGCCGATCTCCGAAAAATCCAACAAAAATTTTCGACCTCGAGTTTACACAGTTTTGCACTAAGCTCCGTTGCATCTAAGAATATCGTTTCTCTCCCTCCCCACTACACTCCCACCCCTAATAAATTTGATTATTCGCTTTTCTATGTTCTTTTTCGCGAGGGAGAGAGAGAGAGAGAGAGAGAGAGAGAGATCGTCCTCTTATTCTTACAAAGAATATTCCAAATTATCTACGATGTTTATTCGTCGTCCGAACACTCGATATCACAGACCCGCGTGGCTTTATAGAAGACCGGTGGAGAATATCCAATCGTAAATTATAGAACACCTAACGAGAATTAATCGTAGAGATATAGTATCGAGATCGTTAATCGATACTCCGCGATACGTCCACCCTTCTTTCTCTGGAGTCTTCGATTAATGCCAGTAGCCAGTAGAATACACGATTCAAATTGGTAAAAAAGATTCATTTCTTTCGCGTAACTATAATCCATGATATAATGTAATACAAAGGCGGTACGCAGATTAATTCGTTTCAAGAGCAACTTGGTAACCTGTCGTAAAAACCGGATCGTTTCCTCACCGTTCTACTACTTCTTCTTCTTCTTCTTCTTCTTCTTCTTATATTTTTCTTTCTTATTTTCAGGAAAAAAAAAAAAAAAAAGAAAAGAAAAAACCTATAATGCGTTTAGAGAAATCTTTTTTATAAAGTACGCCAATTTGCCGTCATTTCTGTAAGGCCGATGACGAGTAATATGTTCGCGGTGTGCTAGTAAGTGTTTAATTACAACAATTTCCATCTCGTTGCTCGGTTTTCTACACAACATCGCCGTTAGCGTGTCACGCGAGATCGCTCGTTACGCGCACGCAATGAACTCTAATTGTTTAGCGTGTCGTGTTTTCACTCCCCATACTCGTATACGTGCTTGTTCCCCTTATCCTTTACTTTTCGTTTTCTTTCCTTTTTCTTTTCATTTTTGTATTTTCTCTCTTCTCTAAACAGCCTCATAAAAATTCTTGAAATTTCACTGGCCTGAAGGACGTTCGTCTATATCGTCCACCATCTATCTCTACTATTCTGCATACTTTATTCGATTCACCAGCTATATGTGTCCCGTGGTCAAAGAAAAACCTAAGTCGCCTAACCTAAGTCGTCTAATCACGAGTCTACTCTCGAGTTTAGAGTATGTATTCCTTGCGGAACATCTAAGTGCCTATTTAAATAGCTATATTTCAGAGCGTAGCCATAAGGCCAACAAACTGTCAAGAGATCATACCCTTGTCAAAATAATCGCTAAATTATGGGGATACCTATAGTTTTAACTACCAGCTCGATCGCTCGCTCGTTCCCTCCTTTTCTTCTTGTGCTTCTCCCTCTCTCTCTCTCTCTCTCTCTCTCTCTCTCTCTGTCTTTCTCTCTCTTCCTTTCGATGCTCGAGCAACATTCCCATTTCTTGACTATCCGTTCGTCCCATCTCTTTCTTTCTTTCTCTTTGCGATACCTGCCATCATCCGTGTATTTTCTTTCCTTCTCTTTTTATTTTTTCTTTGTTTTGGTTTCCCTCTCCTCTCTCTCTCTCTCTCTCTCTCTCTCTCTCTCTCTCTTTATCTATGCGTTCGTGTATGTGCGTGTACATTTTTTTCTTTTTCTCTCCGTTTTTTTCTTCTTTTTCTTTTTTTTCTCTATCATCTTTTCTATTTTCTTTTTCTCACTCTTTTCCCTCTTTTGTAAAAACAACCTTCATCTCCTCGCGCATACGAATCGACGAAGAAGCGCGTATGCCGTGAATGAAAATCACATGGGACAGCTGACGCGCCCACTCCGCAACGAGTTATCGAGTAGAAAATGATTAATGAGTCAATAAACCTTCTCATTCCACGACGAGAATTTTAGTCATCGAGGGAACATTTAAATTGATAACTACTTTCTTATTTTACGTTATTATTTGCCGAATAGTAAAACGTTACCTGTATACCTCGAATATATATTAAATAATTTCTCCTTGTATATCGAAATAATATCAACACGAGTCCTCGATTAAAATAAATTTTCTATGATATAAATATGATAAAAAATTTTCCAATTATTTCTAACTGTTTCGAGACGAATTATCCTAAATGTTATCTCTTACGTCATATTGTCGGACGAATTTAGAAAGTAAAACTCATGTTCTAATTACACCATCACCCATCAACTATTTCACGACTATCGATTACATAAACCAGCATCGATGAAGAACCTGTGGAAACTTTACGAGGCTCGTGTCTGGGACGAGTTCGTGTGCCCCCGTAGATTTTGCACCATAGAATTATGTTCCATCGCTTGTGGCTATATGTGTGTGTATGTGTATGTATATATATATATATTTACACAACACACTTTATTCTTAGGTCCGCGTGCAAGAACGTTATCGCAGAAAATATACGTTCTCTTGGCGTTATCTTCGGGACGCATGATTTGCGCGCTCGCCTATCGCGAAGGATTCATTAATATTAATCGATTCGTCGTCCTCGTAGTCGCAGCCATTTCGCGACGGATTGAAAAAGCACCACCCGAGGGCCTTTGAAAGGGAGAAAGAGAGACAGAGAGTTACGCACGCGATCATGATTAATGATAGAAAAGGCGAGAACGGGTGATTAGGGGGTAAGGCAGAGGTTGAAATTTCTCTTATCTCCATCCTCTTATGCATATTCTTTAATGCGATCCTTTCGTTACCTCGCCTCATATTAAATACAACCGAGAACGAGGAATATGATCCTAATTAATAATCGCACCGATGAGAATAGTTACTTTATTCTATTTACGTATCGAACCTACGGATAATTTTCATTGGTATTTATCCCATTACGGCCGATAATTACGAATCAATTCCACGAGTTAATTAAGCCGTCCATTGCCGTGTCTGATAATAATAATCACGTGACGTAAGAACACCATCGAAAGTGAATGATCCTAACGAAGTAACGACGGTAAATAGGTAATAGTAAAATGAATCGGTACATTTTATTCCGTGTTATTTTATCGCGTTGCGTTTTGGGTTAAACAACTCGAATTCCGTCTGATGTCAAAAAGGGATAAGGAAGAAAGGGCACGTTTCAACCATACGTCCAGATGGCACGCGCGGCCAAAAAGGTGGGACGTGCTAACGATATCGGCATGAGGGTTAATTACGGTCGACTATACGAGGATCGTATAGAGTGGTGCGGGGGGAGGGAGGGGGAAAAGAAGGAAGAGGGATGAAAGAGGATAGAAAGACGTAGGTGCCTCCGTATGGTCGAAAAATCAATGCGTTGAAAGGGTGAAGGAGAAGAAGAAAGAAAGGAAGGATGGAAGAAAAAGAGAGAAGAGGAAGAAGAAGAGAGAAAGAAGAAGTACGAAGACGGTGGAAGGAAATAGGTAGGAGGTTGAAGATAGAAGTGGGAGAGGGCCAAGAAGCGATCAAGGGGGTTGCGGGAAAAAAGGGGAGATCTTATAAATATTGGGTATGGACGAGATCGGGCGCTACTTACGCCGTCAGCGATAATGACGGGGTGTGTTCGGGCTGTTTGCTTAGCGAGCAGATTAGTGAATGAATCCACAGGTGGGCGCCATCCGTCACACTCCGAATCGGATCCAACTCGGCCCCGCCTATCCGACGACTAAGACCCTTCTCTCTCTTTCTCTATCTTTCTACGCTTTTGTGTATATATATATTCTCTCTCTCTCTCTCTCTCTCTCTCTCTCTCTCTCTCTCTCTCTCTCACTCTTTTTCGTCTCTTTACTCTCTTCATCCTCTTTCATCTTGCTCCTTTCGTGTTTCTCACAAACACCGAAGCTGCCTTGATGAAAGGTGGGAAAGTGAATTCGTGGTGCCACCGCTCACAAAATGATTTTTATTCTATCTGACGCGTCGTGGAGATGATCAAGAGTTTTTTTTATCTTTCTTTCTTTTTTTACTACTTTTTTCTTGTTCCCCCCCCCCTTTTTTTTTCTTTTTCTTTCTTTCTTCAGAAAACAATTCGTCCAATCGTTAACATCCAATTCTGACTCATCCGATATTTCTCCTGTTAGGCGGTAGTCGATGAGTCTACCTGAGCTCGCTGACAGTGCTGATCCGGCACGGAAACGGTTATCCACGATATAGATCACCGGCTTCTTCGAAGATAATCGCTGATCATGCCTAGAACGGCCGTCGAACTTGCCACTCCGATCTATCCGTTGGCGTATTCGGTTGGCGTAGATCAACGACCGATGTCGTCCAGATCGAATCCGATGACTTATTCAAATGTAAAATTGATATTGCTCGTTCCAACGCTCATGGCCGATCGTTGTTATAAACGAAGGTAAAGTTTATCGATAGCGATGATATTCGATTTTATTATCCTATTGATTTTTAATCGATTAACGATAAACCATCTTTACACTTTGAACCGCGTAAAAATTGAAATCGCAATTTCTACCATCTAAGCCTGATCCTTTCGCGCAATAACTTCTATAAGATATAGGGATAAAGGACAAAAAGAAAGAAACGCATAAAAAAAAAAAAAATAAAAAGAAAAAGAAAAAGAAAACAGAATGAACAAAGAGTTGTGGAAAAATGTTTCAGAATATATACCATGTATCCTCCTACTCTATTACTCACACGTCATGTCAGTTACGTCGTCGCGATTAGTCGAGTTCGTGATGACGAACGAGCCGGTAGGAGCAAAGCTTTAGAGAACCGAGCATTTCGGGTCCATAACGGGTCCCATTTTCTCCGACGACCTAAGAATCCCGAGGTACCGATATGATGGAGTGCTAGGGAGATTGGCGGACCACCGGAGTAATGTCCGCGCTAATAGCAGTGATTACCCTGCCTCGTTGAGAACGAAAACCCGCCTCCTCTCTTCTTCTCTCTTTATCCTTCTCTCTCTCTCTCTCTCTCTCTCTCTCTCTCTCTTTCTCTCTCTTTTTCTCTCGACAAATTCGAAGCGTTCGTTTTGGCTCGTAGCTCATACCTTCTGGCCCGGTGTCCAGCCCACGAATTGATGGATGTTTGCTAAAGTAAACTGCCTTCCCCTTTTCGTGCAGCCGAACCTTCGCTCTCGAGCTACCACAATGTCGAGAAGCTAAAACACTCTGGGATGCACTCTGGGATGCATCGAACGATTAAACGTCTGCACGTTGCTCGTTTGCTTTTCTACTCGTATAACCGTGATCAACTTGAATGATCTAAATATTTTTTTTTTTCTTGTTTCAACGTCGATAAGAATTATAATAAATACACATACACGCGTGCGCGTACTCACACACACACCCACACATATATATATCTTCTCTTCAAATCTAAATTTAAATAAAATTTTGGAAAATCGAATTCGTCACGAATCGATAAATAATACTCGTAATCGCACGAATTCGTTAAAGTTTCGCGTCGAGAAAAGAAAAGAAAAGAAAAGAAAAGAAAAGAAAAAAAAAAGAAAATTATAATAGATTGGTAAGACGAGAGAGACGGTAGCCTTGAAGATTGAGTAAAGGAGAGGGAATTATCGACGAGCGAGAAGCAAGAGTGTTCGCAAGTCGTAGAGGCCAACGACAGCCGGACAGCTGTTGGCTATGCGCTAGGCCGATGGCGTTCGTTCGTTATTTATCGAGGTGCGTTTGCATTCGCAAGATCTTCGAGATAACGCGTTAGGAATAATGGAACGAAAAGTACGACCGAGCGCATCCACGATGACTGTATTTAAGACTATCGTCGCTGCCAAGCTAATGCGTTGCCGCTACGTTGTGCTAAGGAATAATTACAGTCGCATTATTATATTCTCGCTCGCGATACATCACGCGACTTTCATACATATGCATCGGATAAGAAACCGGAGCCGTTTGGCATTCGAACTAGCTTTAGCATCCTCCTTTCATTTCTCTTAAACATCTCAGTTAGTACACTATTTCATATCATTATATATGTATATGTATTTATCTGTCTCTCTTCTCTCTCTCTCTCTCTCTCTCTCTCTCTCTCTCTTGCTCTCTCTTTCTTTCTCTTTCTCTCTTGTCTTTTCGAACGACGAATTAAATCGTAATTAAATCGTAAATCGAAATGATCGAAATTATTTCGTAAACGTGTAAATAACTTTATCGCGTACAACTATTTCTACGGTAATATCGCGTTCGATGATAAACGTCGTCAAAAAATAAAATAAACCCTATCGATTTACGCCTGAGATACGGTCGGTACGTGCGAGAATCGTCTTCGAAGAAACTTTTATCGATCTAACGTGCTGAATTTGGATACTCCGTTTAAACGATAAGTTTCAGCAACAAAGGAAAAAGAGGGGAAAGAAAAAAAAATAAATAAATAAACCGATCTACCACCTATTCAAGAAATCACAACGATCAAGTCGAACGATCGAAAAATTTGCGACTACCGGAATCAAATCGACGTCGTCAGTCCCGGACGAACTCCGGCAGGAGTTCTCTTATCAGATCGACTTCTCTTTATTGTCAATAACTTTTCTCGGAGTTGGCGGAGATCGTAATCTGGAACATCAGAGTGGAAGTCGGTCGAGTATCGAGACAGAGGGGTGTCCGTTAGCTTGGCTGGCGAGCCTCGTAGTACGGTAATTTAAGACTTTCGATGAAAATACGAAGACATACCCGAAGATGTCCGCGAGGAATATCTGAACGCCGCGCGTGGGCAGCGAGGCGAGCGTGTCTACCTTTAGGCTTTTAGCAGGCGCAGGCATAGGCACAGGTACAGGAAAAGGCATCCCTCCCTTTCTCCGCCCTTCTACCTCTCGCGCCATCCATCGATATCGAAAGACGCGTACGAAGCTTCGCGGAATAAGAATTTGTATTTTCGATCGTTCCCCGCTTTCAAACCTCTTCGATTCCTTTATGCACCTACGTTCACGACGTAAGAAGGTAATAATTTTCACCGAGAAGCCGAACCGCACGCGTTCGCGCGATCTCAACGTCTTAGAGAAGAGCAAAAACGAATATCCTGTTTATATATATATATATATATTTTTTTTCTTCTTTTCTTTTTTGCTCTTTGTAATATATGTTTAATAAATTAATAATAAATATGTCGATGCAAGGTTGAACGAATAATTATATGACGATTAAAGGAGTAGAAATTGATGGTAATGATTTAGTACGATAAAGAATATCCTTATTTTAATGAGTAGATTATAATCACCGACAAGCATGTTCTTCTTATTTGCCAATGAGGTTTGATGTTCGGGAAAAGGAAAAAAAAAAAGAAAGAAAAGAAAAAAGGAAAAAAGAAAGAAAAATTAAATCAGGCCACCTGCCTAGCCGGTCGATTTCTCTCCCTCTTACTACCTGATTCTAATTCTATCGTACCTTATTCGTAACTCCTTTTTAAAGTCAAAGTATCCCGCGGCGATACTCCCGTGGCATGTACCGACTAATAAGTATTAAAAGAATCTATCTATGGATTTTTCGGCTTATGTAAATACGTACGCGTTCTAATTACGTTAAGGAAATCGTATAAATTTCTAATTAACGTTATCGACGTAAATTTGACGAAAACTCGGCGAGTAGTTAAGTTATTATTAGTCAGAGAAAACGTCGGATTAAGGGAAACGAAACGATAGTGTGACTCGAACTGAAAAAAATATTCCGTGTTACGGGATAGAGCGACGAGAATCTTGCGTGTATAGTGAAACGCTTATAATTGCAGCCTGCTGCGTTATGCAAAATGAGAATCGTGACTTCGTCTCACGACGCCGCGTGAAAATGTGAATAACCACGATGGCAAGAATTTCTTTTAACGTTGAATATAAGTTTGATTGCGAGCGCGTGCATAAACGATTGAACGGAAAGGATTCACTTTCTTTTGTTCATTTCGTACCCGTTTCCGATCTGAAATATCGCTTATAGTCTAACGCAACGATAAGAAAAGATCAAGAGTAAGTTTTATAATTAATAGGAGATATTTGAGAGATAACCCTTGATTAATATTAAATATTACCTTGTACCCGATGAAGATTTTTCTGAAATTATGAAAAAAGAAATAAAGGAATTTCGTCACAACGATAATTTATACGATCGATTCTAAACCGATCGGTTTTCGAAAAAAAAAGAAAAAGAAAAAAAAAAATATCGGTGAAGGATACTCGATCAAAACTATGTCAATCGGGTACAATTAGGCAATAGCCTTTCAGGGGACCTTCCGAGATGGTCCTTCGACGTACAAAAAACTCGAGTGACGCGTGAAAGGATTGATTACTCGGATCGATGGTGCGAAAAGCAAATGGCCGAACTTCTTCTAGCTTCGGAGCAAAAATGAAGAAGATGGTAGAAGAAAATGAAGAGAGAGAGGGGGGGGGGGAAAGAAGACGAAAAGGGCGCTCCCTTTCATCGAGGCGGGACAAAAAGGGTTCGATCGAAAGTCTCAAAACCCCGGGAGACGGTGGTCATTATTTGTTTTAGATATTAATGCTCTCCGTGGACTATCGATAATTCACTCTCGGCGTTCTCGACGTAATCGCACGGTGTGTGTGCTCTCTCTCTCTCTCTCTCTCTCTCTCTCTCTCTCTCTCTCTCCTTCTCAATCTCTTTCCCTCTTTGTCCGTAATGTACGACGTATATAAAGAGAGATAGAAAAGGACAAGGATACAGTATCGAAGAGAAAGGATAGACAAGGAAAGAAAGAAAGAGGAGGTCCGTGTAAACGATAAATCACGATAAATACGTTTGCCCAGGCCCATTATAAAAGGAGGAAGAAGGAAGGAGGAAGGAGAGAAAAAGGAGCAAAAAGGAATGAAAAGGGAATCGACACGATCGGCCAGGCACGGGCGAGTGCTCACGCGCGGGAGGAAGGAAAAAGAAGGTGTACCGATATAAAAGGGAGAAGAGTGAAGGGCGGTGTTTGTTGCCCACCGATATGCGATCCTCTCCCCGGGGCCACTTTCTTTCTATCTTTCTTTCTTTCTTTCTTTCTTTCTTTCCTTCTTTCTTTCCTTCTTTCTTTCTCTTTCCCTATCGATGCATCCTTTTCTCCGAGAGCCGCGCATTACGATCGCTTAAGTCTCGACTCGACTATCGAGTGATCCATCGCCTACGAATTCGACGAAGCCTCCCGCCTACCCTCGGGACATCCTCGACTAATGAGTGTGTCTCGATCGTGAACGACCAGTCTCTCTCTCTCTCTCTCTCTCTCTCTCTCTCTCTCTCTCTCTCTTTCTCTCTTTCTCTGATACCGCTTCCAGGTGCGGTCTCTCGGCGTTCCTCCTTTAAAAAGGATTCCAATTAAGAGAACCCGACTCGAGCGACCACTCGCGTCTCCACTCGCCATTCTTTCTCTTTCATGTGAATATCAAAGACGACAGGTGGCTCGAAATAGTTTGCTGGAGCCTACGTGAGATGAGAAAGAAAGAGTGAGAGCGAGAGTAAAAAAGAGAGAGAGAGAGAGAGAGAGAGAATGAGATGAAGATGTAAGACAAAGCAACGAAGAGTATAAGCATCAGAGATATTCCTTCCCTTGGAAGATCTCTCGAATCTTTAAGAAAAATAACGTATGCATGAGAGATATAAGTATGAGACTTTACGAGTCATTGCAACGGTCCCCTCGACGATGCTGGAAGAAGGTGCAAGAACAGTAATTTTGTACATTCCAGAGAAGCTAGTCTGGTCTATGCCACCGATAATGCTCGGTAAATGTGTTATGGAAGAAAAGGAAAGAGAGAAAGAGTGAACGAGGCGCAGAGAAAAGATACGAAGACGAGTAAGAGAGAGAGAGAGAGAGAGAGAGAGATAGAGATAGATAGAGAGAGAGAGAGAGAGAGAATGGGTAGGTAGATACCGGAGCCCGCGGGGGGCTCATAATTGCCGACCCTGAAGATCGGCCGACCCCATGGGGCCCTCCTCTGTTTGTTTTATTCCCTAGTTATACAAACGCGAGATCTACGACCGATATATGATAATCGTACCTCCGCTTCTTCCAGTCCCTCTTGGATCTCGTTCTTGATCTCCAAGATTCTCTTTCTCTCTCTCTCTCTCTCTCTCTCTCTCTCTCTCTCTCTCTCTCTCTCTCTCTTTCTCTCATTCTAAACCTATCCATCCATCCGATCTTCTCGGCACTATTCTCTATCAGAATGACCACCCCCACGAATCATAAGCATGGACACACGTCCAAATCAATTCCAATGAAAACCAATTATAATAGTCAACGAGATACGAAACAGAGTGAAAGAGAGAAAAAGAGAAAGGATAGAGATAGGCTCTCCGCCATGGAAGCTTTCGCCACGTCTCATCGCTTATGGATCCCGTTTATTCAAATTCTTAGCTACCTGGCATGATTAATATTCTTCCTCGTGGCCTCGGCTACCATCGCTTTCCCACGAAAGCGATTCCACGTCACGCGGCGAGGAAGGACGAATACGCGTGCTCACTCTACGATTACCACTCTACGATGTTTCGATGTTTCGACTCTCCGTCTTTCGATGTTCTCTCCTTGGTTAAAAGGACACTTCGCAAGATAAATGCCTTCGTAAATCACTTTTCGCTTTCTTACCTTTACCCTCCGACCCTCGCGACATCCACAACCTCAATAATCTTACCATCCTCGACGCGGAACCGAACGCGGATTCTTGCGGTCCCTTTCGATCCATGCTCGGTCAACTTCCTGGTAGAAAGGCAAGGCGCCTTTCCAGGATATTATTAATATAAGCACGATGTGTGAGACTAGCCTCTCGCGAATCGAGGATGAGTTAATGGAATGATAATGAACGAATTTTATTAAATGTTAAAAGACGCGTATCGTACAAAGGACCTTCGAAGAATTTGGAAAAGAAAATAATAAAGGATAACGAGAGAGAAGGAGAGAGAGAGAGAGAGAGAGAGAGAGTAGTAGTATCGGTGATGAAGTCTCGTATCGAAGACACCAAAGAGGAGAACCGCTCTACTGTCGAACGACTCGTTGTACGCTAATGCTCGCCCCCTTCGTGGAACCGGTTTTCGCATTTACGATTCAATTTCTGAAAGGCTCGACTATACGGAACGAGGAAAATCTATCGGCGGAACGGCCATTGTATTCCTTCGGGCATTGCAAATATAAATGAAATAAAACGAAAGAGAAAGAAAGAAAGAACAAAAAAAAAAAAAAGAAAAAACAAATAAAGGAAATAAGAATATTCGCTTTCGTTCGTGTCCACGTTCGCGGACGCTAGGTTATCGTTTCGAAATAAACTCCAAGCTCATAATTCAAGAAGATAACTCTACCCAAGGCAGCAGGTTGCGCCAAATACATCTTATATAGAAGTGCTAATCTAAATGTTAGAAAGAGAGAGAGAGAGAGAGAGAAAAGGAGAGAAGTCAAGTAATTAACTATCGAGATTACGTGAACCATATGTCACGATGTAAAACGCATGTGATTAGTGTCGCCGTTGGTCAAGATAAAACCAAACGAGACCAACGTAAACGTGATACTAACTCGCGAAAGTCGTTAAATTTACGTTCCGTTGGTTTATGTGTACCGTTCGCAAATGATATGTAAACCCTGCGGTCGGACGACGTAATATCGTGCATAAGTCGAGGACGTTTTAACCATGATCGTCACGCGAATAAATGTTTCATTGATTTTAAAATCTTCCGATTATCTCCGATGCGAGAGCATGCGATCCTAACGATGTCCAAGATATGTAGAACATTCAGAAATTCGGTACGACACTCGTCAGTCGATAAAGAATAAATAATCGATAAATAATCTTATCGTCGAAGAATAAAAACTATCCTACCTCGCTGTCGATTTTCTTAAATTCCACGTCCTCCTCGTCAACCTCGAAAAATAATTCGTTCGACGTCACCGATATAATCCCAGGTGCGACAATACCCGGTGCTATTAGCTTTCCTTTCGTACTGATATTTACCGGACCTAAAAAAAAAAAAAGAATATCAGAATTATTTTCATATCGATCCTACACCTCCGTTAATTCAAAGCGAACGTTTGTTTAGAGTCATTCTTTTGAAGTTAAAAAAAAGGTAAAAAAATAAATAAATAAATAAAAATGTTCGATGGAGAAATGAGCAAAGCGAAGTAACAAATAGAAACCTGTTAAGTCATTATCGAGATCTCTGTCGTCTGAGAGAAGCTCGCTGTCGTCCATTAGATCCGCCGACTGCAATTGTTGCTGATGTGCACGCGAGGCTGCGAGATGCGCGTGAAACTCTTCGCGCGCCTGCAGTATCGCATCCTCGGGTGCACCGTGTTCAAGGGCCGCCTTCAGCGTAGCTTCGGGATGGCTCGAGCCTAGTGGATTGTGCACGAAACGCTTACGTCTACGTGCATCATCCTCCCAAGCATCTAGCTTCCAATATTCGGCCAGCCTATACGACGAACGAGGGATTTAAATGAATCCGTTTGCCTTTCTATCTCTTTTTTATTTCGTTACAAAAATTCAATATAAGAGCGACTTACTTTGCAGCCATTGGATCCATGTAACCCCAGGCGCCATGTTTGTTCGATAAAATATTACGAACTTTTTCAAGCAGTCTACTGGCGATCACGTTATCACGCCTTCTTGCTGCCGTTATCAAATGATCGCATATTCTTTCCTCTTCGCGTCGTTCCAACAACGATTGAGCGCATTGAGACTGCAATCATCGATATATCGTTATTAAACACGATCGCCTACGAACGGCCTTAAAAATATCCTAAGAGAGATAATCAATACGTTTTTGTTTCCCTTTAAATACGTTTACCTCGAAGTCGGCGTGCTTCAATACGTCGTCTGCTCTCATACGATTCAAAATAAATTCCGCCTCGTTCGCGACTCTTACTATGTGATCCTTCATAGCGTGGGACAATAATCTGCGTAAGAAATATCGACGAAATTAATACGTTACGACAATCCATTTTTCTTACTTGTCTCGTTTTATTAGTTTGTTTCTTTTCTTTTCTTTCTTTCTTCTTTTTTTTTTTTTTTTTTTTTTTTTGATCACTTTACCTGCCCTCGTTGATGAGCTCGATGAAGGCAAGACCAGCATACTTTTGTAAAGAATTCTGCCATTCCTGAGAACACAACAGCATCACCAGTTCTACCACGGAATTGCTGTTCTTAAACGTGGTCAAGCCTGTTCAAATGAAGAGAAGAGAAACCGTTAAAGTGCGAAAAACAAGGGAGTATACGATTGGAGAGGGATGGAGAAAGGAAAAGAGGTGATTTACAAGCGCCGTTCGATTTATCGTTCTGGAATGACGGAAAAAATAAACGTCCATCGAGAATGTGACACGACGATCGTACGCGACGTTGCGCGAATATCGAGGCTTCGTGCGATCATAGTGAATACTAATGATGATCGTCGCTTCGACAACGAAAAGTTTTCGTCACTACACATCGAAATCTTCCTTCCTTTCTTTTTAGATTGTACAAATTTTCTATGAGTAAAATACAGTAACTGCGATATGACAAATGACGTTTCATCATTACTCTCGTTAATTATTGGATAGGGAACAACGATGGAAAAAATACAAAAAAAAAAAAAATAAATAAATAAATAAATAAATAAAAAAGAACGATTTATACGACGTATGAAAAATGATCATCGTCGAGTACCGTTCTAAATTAATTAATTGCAAACTACATACGTACCTTTCCCTTCCATTAATAGTTCTTGCCCGTGCGATCCGACTAGCGTTTTCGAAAGAAAAGGCGCAAAGTCGACCATGATTTCTCGAAGAAGAGGACAAACAGAGCCAAGCGCCATTTCTAACTTTTGCGTTAGCGAAGCCTCTCTTGACGGCGTTGGTACAGGAAGATGATCGACCAATCCTTTGATCGGTAGATCGTCCGGTCTCGGTGATGCCGCATTTACAACAAGTCTATCTGGCACGCGGACCACAGAAATTTCTGCTGCGGGTTTTTCTCCGCGTTCCGCATTACCTACTATCTCTTGTTCCAGAACGTTACCTTCGCTATTTTGAATATCACCTGAATTTTGGATAGACAAAGTGAAAGAAAAATCAAAATATATATCATTTATTAACCTTTTGTTACGATCACTATATTTCCATATTATTATTATTATTATTTGTAAATAATGTTATACCGAATAAAAAAAAAAAAAACATGTGCAAATATTCGAATTTGAATAGAATTAATTAGAACTTATAGCTCGGATCTATTTCGTCTATCTTACATTAAATCCTATAGAATTTTGTTAGGTAAAAGAGATATGAAGGGAAAAAATATAATAACAAAATGATCGATTATCTTACCACGAGAATGGGCGATGTTATGAATATTTCGAGGATCCTCTCGAGGATTCGATATGGGCACCGTATCGCCATCCTCGTTCAAATTAACGTCGGTCCAAGCTTCCTCCGATGAATTATGCTTATTCTCGTTATCCGTCGTTACTTCCGACGGACTTGGATCAGCGGTTATGTTGCTACGATGAACGGCCTCCTCGCTGGAGTCATTGCTCTAAGAGGAAAGCCGAACGTTTTTCGATGTGAACTTCGTTGTTCTTTATATTAATCAAATTTATTGGAGAATCCATTGGATCTAATATCACGAATTTAACTTAGCGCGAGAATTCCTGGATGATAATAATATTATTTATATTATTATTATTATTAAATATTTGACATTTCAACGTTCGAAGAAAAAAAAATTACGAAGAGGTATTCGATGTTTCACGTTTGTTACTTTTTTCTCTTTACGGTATAAACTTTTCATTTGTGTGAAATAAAATGTGTTCATTGAATCGGGTATATCTACTACTGCTACTAATACTAATCGATCAAGGTACTACTTATTTTTATTTCAAACTAACGACTTTAATTGATAACCTACGTTCACTTAAAACACATCAACTTCTTTATTTACTCATGATATATAAGATATATAATTACTATTTACGAACACAATATAATGTAGTTACGTATGTCCAGATCTTCTTGTAAAAAAGAAAAAAAAAAAAAAAGGAATAATTCTCGCGTACTACGTAGTTGCTGTGACATGCAATATTGTTAATACATTGCCAAGACGCAATCATCTAATAGAATAATATATAGTAGTATATATATATATGTATGTTCAAAGGAGAAAAATCAAGCCTTTTTCACTTTCAAGCTTTGACAGAAAAAAAAAATATTAATCATACTAACCAGAGTATATATTTTATTTAAACAATAAAATTAATGGCATATGTTATATGCACGCATGATTTCATTACGAAATCAATAAGACGTATGTATGCATATATATATGCTTGTAAAAATCTTGTGGTATGGTAATATAGAATGCAGACGTTTTCTATCATGGCGAAACATTCGTCTTTCGGATTAAGCTTTCAATATGTCTGACTGATAAAATAATGAAAAAATAAGTAGATATATTAGTCAAAAAAAGAGAGTTACTTTTGCATCTTCCCGTCAACTGGGTGTTCGTTAATACGATGCGATATCTGTCTTTTTGACTTTTACACGCAGATTAATAATCCCTCAGGACGTGTAAATGCTGCGAAACTATATCGGTGCTTTAGAAAAAAAAATTTTTTCTGAAGAATTAATTATAAGGAATTAATTTAGATATAATGGTTAGAATAGAAATAGAATAGAAATAAATGAAAGAGGGAGAGAGAGAGAGAGAGAGAGAGGAGGGGAAATAAATAGGTAGAGAGAAAGAGGGAGAGAGAAGGAAGGACAGAGAGGGAGAGAGAGAGAGAGAGAAAGAGGGACATGTATGAGAGTTCGCGCATCATTTCTCTTCCCTTTCAAGTATTTTCATCCTTTGCACGGCTTAGTCTCTGATTTGTTAGCTTTACCTGAAGATTTCGTGGCAGTGGTTCGGACCTCGTAGAAGAGCCAAGCGTTGGTTCTGACGAGGTGTAATCCTCGAGAATTGTCCGTGGTCGAGGTACACCACTGTGACCTCCCTTCAGAACCAGTAGTTAGTACGCATAGCAATGCAAGCAGAGGAAGTTAACGATGAGAAAAATTACAGAGTACGGTAACTTCACATGCTTCGAAAGGGTAAATCAACAAAAAAGAAAAAAAAACAGAGAGAGAGAGAGAGAGAGAGAGAGAGAGAAAATAAGAAAAGTAAAGGAAAGAGAGAAAAAAAAAGAAAAGAAAAGAAAGGAAAGTCTTTTTCGAAATAAAACTACAGATATATAGGTATCTGAAACTATAGATATATAGGTGTGTATATATATATATATATATATATATATATATATATATATATATATATATATATACGGTAAAAGATGTATATCAAAAGTGCGAGCACATGGAATTTCGATCTTTTGCAGTATTATCAAATTATTTATTTCGACGATATGGGAAAATAGATAATAGAGGGGTAAAAGTCGTGATAACTATCCTTTTACATGCTACGGTGTTACGATAAATTAAAAAATTTTTGAGTGATTACGATGACACTACTTAGGTCAGTGCTAAACACCCAATCAATTGTTTCAACGAAACATGCCTTATACATCGAACATACTTAAAGGTTCCTTAGGATAAGATTCGATTCACTATGAATAATTTACGAATCGGGTAAGTACGAAATTGTATTTTATTTTTCGACGAGAAAAATCGCGACGTCTCGAATAGAAAAAAAAAAAAAAAAAAAAAATTATAAGAAAATCGTCCGTGTCGAAAGTAATTTTTATCGTATTCATTATCCTACATATATTTCAAACACTCTTTCATATTCGTCTCAAATTATAAATAATATTTTATGATAAATAACAAAAATAATATTTCTATGGTTCATCTCAAAGGATCCTTTTGACATAATTTATAGATACGTGGTGCTGCTATCTGTGCATGTGTGTGTGTGTGCGTATGGGCTTTATAATCTACACCGACGTTCGACTAATTATATTAAATAAATAATGTAATTAAATTACGATAAGCCTTACTGCAACAAATTCGTATATATTAATCGCTAAAATATTTTCTGTAGAGATTAGTAACCGTGTAACTAAGTTAATTCAATCTACGTTTATAAAATCAAGTAAGCTACATTCTAGAGAATTTGAAATTTCAATCAACATCTACGATTTAAATAATTTCATAAATGCCGATAGAATATTTTTCCAGATACGCTAACTGAATTGTTCTGTAAATTGTATTGTGAATGAATAAATATGTTGCCTATGAATATGTATGTTTCTTTTATTACGTATCGTTTGAATTTAAGTATAAAATAAAATTTAAACGAGAGGAAGGAATTATTATATCGCGAATAAATCATTAACAGTGATGAAGATTAATGCAAAGCTAAAAAAAAAACTGTGCACTGGATCAACGTCGCGTTATTTACAGCAAATGCACCAAATATCGTGCCTTCTTGAGATAGTGCCAGGATTTCTTTTATTAAAGAATTTTAATATTGAAGACAAATTTTATGCAACACAAAGGTTACAAAAATTTATTGAAATAACAACGATGAAATTTCTAATTAAAAATCACATGTATATATATATATATATATATATATATATATATATATATACACATATTTAATTAAATTTCGTAAATTTATACTAATCAAATATTAACTTAAGAGGCTATATTAAATAATACATTCATATATTTCCATCAAAACGGGGGAAAAAAAAACATGCAATTTCGATTATAACTCACGAAGATCTATCGTTTCTTTTCTTTTCTTATTTTTTTTTTTTGTATTCTCTTTTTTTTAAATTTCAAACAAAAACAGGTAATCTATTAATCGACTCTAATATTAATTGACATTATTAGCGATAAAATATACTAAAATCGTTAACAAAGAAATAATGAAAATTATTTATAAAAGAGATTTCATAAGATCTTTACCTGAGAGACCTTTCGAATTATTAACTGTTCCCAATAAACGTGTACACGTTTCATAAGAATTTTTGATCGAATCTTACGACAACTTATATTTTTTTCTTGTTTTTCCTTTTCCTCTTTTTCTTTTTTCTTTCTTTTTCTTTTGTGTTACGTAAGAAATCGATGTTGAAAACGTTGATAAAAGACTTACCTTGGTCGATGGTGGACCGGACGACGTAACGTCGTGGTCGGCCAAGATGGAGGAATTATTTTCGTCCACTATAATAACTTCGTATTCACCGTCGTCTTGTGAACCGGAGTGACTTATCATGCCTGCGCTTCCTGAAAACACGATTCACGAATATTAAGATCGACGATCGATTCGAAATATCAATTAGCCGAATCTCTCATTGCAAAGCTCATTTGACATCGAGATTCGTTTGATCGACGTTCAACGAAAAAAAAAAAAAATAAATAAATAATAATAACAATAAATAAATAAAGAGAGAATGAGTAAATGGATAAGGTAACTTTTGTTCTATCGTTGCAAATATATATCTTAAGTTAAAACGATATATCATTTTCGTGGACTTTATTATCCGTTAAACAATCAATCAGAATTTTTATTCGTTGGACGTCGATCGGACTAAATCAACGAGGAGAACGATGCGTATGGTGCAGGTCTTGAACAAAACTAATCGTAAAAAGAATTAATACGATCAAATTGTAACAAATTTTCAAGCTTTTGCGTAACAAAAACGATAACTCTTTTCTTTTGATTTTTGTGTATCTGTGTGTGTTTGTTTCTTTTTTTCTTTACGACTCTCGTTATCAACATTAATTTTTCAACATTCCGATAAGCATAAACAAAAAATCGACTCATGCTGCTAATACATTCTTCTCTCTATATATTATCTTTATCGGTTTTTTTTTTTTTTCTTTTGCGACAAAACAACAAATACAACTACACAATTATGCACAACAATGCAACGAACTTTGTTTCCAGAAATATCCAGGAGACGATTCTTTTACTAAAATTCTCACCTAAATGCTTCGGTTTTTAACATTCTAATTATTTGTTCGATGCTTTCCTGTATATCATATATATATATATCGTGCATCATGGTGATCTTTTGACGTCGTGCAATATATATATATATATATATATATATATATATATATATATATATATATATATATATATGTGTGTATATATATATATATATATATATATATATATATATATGTGTGTATATATATATATATATATATATATATATATATATATATATATATATATATCCTGGTGCTTCAACGAACATGCTTGACAATTGTATATTGTAGTACTGGCTCTGTAAGCGTACGATTATCATGCTACGAAAAATCATTCGAAATGTGTATTACATTATTTGGGTATAAGTTTTTCTTTTCTTTTTTTTTTTTTTGTGTACTTGTAACGGGAGAAAGTCGGGAAAAGGGTATTGGTTAAATGTTTAAACAACGTACAGTGTAGTTTCAAAGACAATTTTTCAAACAATACAAAACTACAATCAACCTTTAACGTTCCTAAT
Organism: Dolichovespula saxonica; assembly: GCA_911387935.1. Lineage (NCBI taxonomy): Eukaryota > Metazoa > Arthropoda > Insecta > Hymenoptera > Vespidae > Dolichovespula > Dolichovespula saxonica. Next base: position 7,133,599 of record OU426996.1, on the reverse strand, counting down.
CTCTAGAAACTTAAAAGAAGCATCATCGATCGAACTTGCTCGACTAAAACTTTTCGCTAATAATCACCCATTTCCAATTCTTTCCTAAGCAAAAGAAAAAGTAACTTTTTAAAAACTTTAACGAGACTAATCGTGCATAGGATCCAAACTGTTCTCAAACGATCCAAACTAAATCGAACGAAACTAAAGAGATTAATAATCTCGCAAAGGGGGAGGGGAGGTGAAGGGTTTTAAACCCAAAACTCAATATCCATCGATCGAGGAGAAATAAGGCGGTGTTGTTCGAATTCGTTAATGAACAGCGTTGTGTGCTTGCGAGCAATAATAAGCGACTGTAACAACGAAAACTCTTATCGAAGAAAAATAAAAATAATAATGGGCATTCCACAAAGGAGCAGAATAATAATAATAATAATAATAATAAATAAATAAATAAATAAATAAATAAATAATAAATAATAATAACAAAGTAGAAGAAGAAGTAGAAGAAGAAGAGCGTTCGAGCAATCGAGATTACCTTGCAGACCGACAGCGGAGTTTCTATGACAGAGATTTCGGGGCTGATCTATATGCTTTTGAAGCGAATGGTGATGGTTGTTGTTATTGTGATGATGGTAATGATGGTGTCGATGATAATTATGGTTGTTCGGGTGATGGTTGTAATGGTTGTTGTGGTGATTCGGGAGATAATAGCTGGAGGGTGGCTGGCGATTAGAGTGCCTGGCAGCCGGTAGCGGGTGCTGGTGGTGGTGCTGGCTGATGTGATGGTTGGCATTGGCATTGGCATTCGCATTGGCGTTAGGGTGAGATCCCGGGAGGAACTGTGGGTACACGTGGTGAGACCACTGTGGAAACAGGGGCCGACCTCCTCCACCACCATTCCCATCTCCTGAGGGGAGGGAGAATCATGTTTTTTTAACCAACTCCTTTACCAACATAGCTATTTCGATCTTCTCAAATTTTTTCTTTTTTTTTTTTTTTCTTTTATTTATTTCTCTTTTCTATTTACATTTTTTTTCCCTTCTCTCGCAATTCCCTCGTCATCTTTTTTCTCTCTTTCTTTCTTTCTTTTTTTTTTGTAAACCCTTCGATCGCGTCTCTCTTTCCGAAAGATCGTCTTCCATTCGTTCCTCCTTCTATTCTTCTATTTTTTGCTCCTTCTATCGTTTTCTGTTTTTGTCGTTTCTTTTTTTTCGGGGGGGGGGGGGTTTGAACGTTTTTTTTCTTTGTGTATTTTATTTTTATTTTTTTTTTCCCTATCGGATAGAGTGAAATCAAAGGAAAGTGTAAGAAGAAATCAGGAAACTCAGGATAGCGTTACGGACTAATCGTTTAAGAATGTTAGTATTTTGTGATCAACGCAGGATTTTTATTGATTATTACCAGGAAGACGTATCAAACGAATATCTTCTTCTGTGTCTTGATCTATGCGCATAGAATTGGTCACGTATTGTAAGATTACATGTAAGTACAGCTGAAAAAAGTGACATAATATGTGGAAATAAATAATAATTGCGATCAGCGTATCCATATCACGATTCTGTCTTATATAGTCCAAGCCTACGAAAAAGTAAAGTATACGAATGCCTAACTATTAAAAAAATCTAACAATGGACAAACGATTTCTATTTCTTCCAATCTTAAAATTCTATTATCGCCGGAATATTGGGAAAGAAAAAATTGTTCATTTTATAATCGAATGTTAGCTGCCAACGAAATTAACAAATAAATATATGGTATATAAACAGTACAGAAGAAAGGTGCAAAAAACATTCGACAAACATCAAAACCCTCACTGTCAGATACATAGATAAAACAAAACAAAAAAAAAAAAAGAAGAAATGATTAATATCTCACACACTAGTGCAATCTCTTACATGCGTTCTATCTAGTGTCGTGTGCTAATCTTTTGATTGCAACTATGTGTTTCTCAGTGCATCGTGTTTTGTATATAAATATATATTTGAACTACGACGTATATAGACGTATACAATTACGATTATGTTCGTAATGAAAACTTTTTTTATGGAACTCCGTACGAGAAATTATTTCATAAACGAATATCATATTTCGTTCGATCAAATTATAATATTAAATATCGGATTAATTTGTATCGAATGATGATCGTATTAGATCATTATTAAATTATACGAATAGAATCTCCTAAAATGAGTAGGAAATAAAAGTTCGTTTCTAGCTACATCAGGGCAGAGACTATTCTTCTTTTCTTTACTTCTTGTTTGTTCGTTTTTTTGTTTCTTTATATATTGTTCACAGGACTTACGATTATAAAGTGCATGCTTGTAATATAGAATAGTCATGCTTTGGAATGTCGTGTTCGAAGAAAGATATAGGAAGAAATGTGTTCGTCCATTTATAATAATCGGAACGATCGAAGTGAAATAAATAGAAAAGAAAAAAAAAATGAAATAAACAAAACATATCTGACATGTAAGAGTTTTGACCAAATAAATTATCACTCGTGATAGGAGAACGTTTTTACTTCTACCGAAACTTATTTACAAATATTAAAAGTAAAAAAAAAAAAAAAAAAAAAATTAATACAATATCCATATCAACCTGTTATTCCAATTCTTATATGAGGATCTTTTAAAAAAGAAGAAAGAAAGACGAGACCGACCATTGTCCATCAATCTTCTATGCCATTAATTAAAAATCGAACAATCGATGTAAGATACATACACGCATACATATACAATGTATATGTGTATATATATATATATACATATATATCCCCACTCCCTATTTGAATATTTTTAAATGTAAAAATCAAATCTGTCTTAAGTCGGTTTATTAACTGTTCAGAGATATTGATTAATTTTGAATGAAAATTTTTTTTTTTTTTATCATCATCAGCCCGTATATTAATTGGACAATTGAAAAATCATATGGAATCTTACCTGAGGGACTACCCGGTCTCAAACCGGCGCCATTGGTTTGTATCGTTTGGACAGGACTTGGTGGGCGCTGAGATATCGGTGGTTCCAATATATCGCGATACTTCGAGACCATTAGTACAGAGATGAAGTAAACTATAGCCAGGGACAGAAACTGTGCCTGCTTGGTTTCTTCCTGTAAAATGATATAACGATAGATTATTAAAGTACCGTCCAATCAAATTCCATCGAACAAGTTCCTCTTCGAAGTCTCAAATACAAACGGTGAAGGAAGAAGTTATTATCGAAGTTTCGATAGGATCGATCAAAGTACATATCTACTTACAACATCTCTGTATATCACGGCTCTCAAGCGATTCACATCCATGTCTTGAAGTAATTTTTCCGGATCCTTCACAGGACTTAACTGGTGAGCCAGATTATCCACTATGTTCTATAAAGGAGCAACGATATTCGATATATAAATATAAAATATTGCATCCGCTTCTAAAGACTCTATAGTGCGTTGACATGGACAAGAAATGATGGGGAATGAGAGATAATGAAAGAAAGAATGAAAGAAGGAAAGAATGATGGAAGGAAGGAAAGAAAGAAAGAGAGAAAGAAGGAAAGAAAGAGAAAAAAGAAAAGAAAGAAAGAAAGAATTAAATAAAGGGACAACAAAAAAGTAGAAAAGAAAAAAAGTAAGTCTTCATATTTTGAAATTATGGAGCGTACGTACGCTCGCGTAAAGGTATTTAACGGGTAGGAGGAAGAAGGGGGAGGGGACCTTCTAAGGACCAATCGAGCTCTACCGCGATTTAGGATGATACTAATTATAACTAATCTAAATGTTTCTAATGTAAGCTGAATTATGACAATAGGGAATAAACGTACCTTGGGCGATGTCTGAGCTCCTCGTATTAGAGACTGTATGTGCTGTGATTTATTACTAGTACCAATCTGTCGACCTAACATGCTGTACGATCTGCCACGCTCTTTACACTCTAAGCAGTTTCTAACGGCACATGTACAGACCTATAGAAGCATTTTATCAGAGACATATACATATATGAATATATATATATATATGTATGTACGTATGTAAAAATAATTGTATTAGGGGATAAGGTATTAATGAATTTTTAGTATGTACATATATGTCTGAATTTAACTAAATGCGAGAAAATACACAGAGATTTCACAAGCGAAAATACACAGCCGTGTATTTTTAATAATAAAAATTATCTTTAGCTAGCTTTGTGGAGCAAAATTGTGTCTCTCTGTATGTGTGTGTCTACTTGTTTGATGTATGTGTGTTCTTGCGTGTATCTGAAACTAATGTATAAGACATATACAATAGACGACACACTCTCGGCGATATACATAATCCTCGACTAAATTTTGATTGATAAGCAGTTTACTGTAATATGATGATTTCCGTGAATTCTACAGAGAGAGAAAGAGAGAGAGAGAGAGAGAAATTTTTCAACTGATCACCAAATATCATATGATAATAAATTATGAAATATTGTAACATAAGTAATGTGGGATGTTGATATGAGGCAAACTACGTATATGTATATATTTATGCTATTTCATTGAGTACTAATTAGAATACCGATTCCCACACTATCAACGTATTGTATTTGTCAAGTCGAAATAATCGATTATCGATACTTGAATGAATATGTATGTGATTGTGCATTTCTAATGTTCGTGATATTTCCTATGCAAGTTTCAACGATCTCAAAAGTCTTATTTTTATTATCGATGCTATACAACGAAACAGACTTTCGATTATATCATTTCAATCGATAAACGCGAATCGTAAACGATGAAATAATTATGACGGATTTGAAAATTGAAAAAAAAAAAAAAGAAAAGAAAAGAAACGAAAGGAAACAAAGATGAACGATACAAACCAGTCGCAAACATTGTCTCAGAATTCCACCGCTGGACATGTTCTTCTCAGCTTCGAGTTCACCGAAGTTCAAGGAGCTTGCGAAGATGAGGACATCGGCCATGTTGACTAACCTTTGAAGAAACGAAACTGCCACCTCTATCGGCATCCCCTGAGTCGGTTCGATCACGTCTAACTCGCTCTGTGATTATCAAATCATAATAAAATTCAAATAAAAATATTATCATTGATTACTTCAACGAACGGCCATGAAAATGACGTACGTTTGGCGATGTAGCCGAAGCTAAAAGCGGCAACAGCCCACCGCAAGCTATGATAAGATTGTCGGCCAATTGAGAGATCAGGTGAACGGTATTGACTACGAATATTGCATTGTCGCTACTATTCACAAAGTCCAATACCGATTTCGTCGAGTGACTACAAAATGAGGATACATATCTCGTTAGTTTGAAATATTTCAATAGCTATAACAAACGAAAGTGTCGTTAACGTGTAGATTTACCTTCTCCAAACTTGAATATCAGTTTCGAGAGAGAATAGAACGTCCGATAATAATCGTTGATGAATGTACGACCATTTAAATTCTGGTATTCTGAATGGTGGCCGGGTCGGTCCCGGACTGAACATTGGTCTGGTGGAAGGATTTCCTTGCTTCGATCTTTTCGATTCTGTAAGGAGGAAGGACATTCGATCGATCACTTTCGCAATCAATTATATTTAACGTTAAATGAATATAACTGAACGTAGTATGCGAGTGCAGGTGAACGTACCAAAATGATTCGGGTCCACTTGCGTGGACGTTGAGGCACTCCTTGGTCTTTTTTGGGGCGATGATGTTTTTCGTAAGGGAACAGGCAGAGAAGGAGGTTCCTCGGCGTTGCTTTCGGCAACCGTCTCGGAGGATACGATCGGTAAACTGGATCTGCGGTGGGCATCTACGTGATCTGAAGTTAAGTCATTCGTAGTAACTGGATTGTCCATTGCAACCACATTAGAACTAACGTTTTGAGGCACACCGTCGGGTAAACTTTTAGTAGCATCACAGACCGTAGATATTGTTGGGATTTGCTGTTTAGGATTTGGCACTTGCGTCACATTATCTACAGAACTTTGAATATCGCTATTACTAGAAACACTATCCGTTACTCCTACCTCGTCGGTTCTCACCGGAATGTCTGACTTATTATCACTTACGCTAGTAGAAATAGTGGACGGCTCCCTTGAGTGTTTTTCAATTACCTGCTCGTCGTCGTTACTATTAATAACAGCACTTTTGTCGTCCTTTAAAGCGTCCGCGACGACACCCTCGTCGCTCTCTAACGTACTACTCACTACGACTTTTTCTGCTTCCTTCTCTACCCCTTCCTCTTCTACTTCTTCTACCACTTCTACTACTACTTCTTCTTCTTCTTCTTCTTCTTCTTCTTCCTCCTCTACCTCTACCTTCTCCTCTACCATTTTCTCTTCTATCTTATCGTCGTTGGTACCCGTGGCTTTTGCGTTAACATCCGTTTCTATCGTATCGATCGAATCTTCCGGACCGTTTGGAACGTCCTCAATTTCTTCGGCATCTTCGTCGGTCCTAACGTTTCTTTCCTCAGAGACCGCCACTTTCTCCGCGAAATCCTTCTCGTCGATCTTCGCGACATCCGCAACACCCGCCTTTGTTTCCGCGGACGTCTCCTGTTGTTCCGTTGGCGTCAGATACGCCTCGGAAGTATCGCTGTCTATGATCTCACGATCATTCTCCAATTGCAACTTTTCAAGGTACTTCGAATCGTCAGATGGATCCAATGATTCCGATTCTTCCTTGGCCATATCGTTTATTATTTCGGTCTTCTTTTCCTCGTCGTTCGATTCCTCCATCTTTTCTGACTTATCTGTTAAGATTCCTTCAGGACTGTCTTCCTTGGTACTACTCGCGTCGTTATTATCGGCCAACGTCTCATGAGAATCATCGTCTTCGTTCTCTTCGTCCTTCATTTCGGATTCGTTAGATTCTACGGGTTCGGCAGTTTTATCGTCACTCAAATCATCCCCCTCAGACGTATCCTTTTCGACTTCCTTCTCCGTAACAACATCGACGTTCGTTTTATCCTCCTTATCCTCCGTTTGATCTTTCGTAGAAGTTTCCAATTTCTGGTGAACGGCGTCGTCATCCTTCTGTACCGTCGTACTTTGAACCACCATAGAATCCGGACTCGGACTCTTCTGTACTTCGCTGTAAATATCGCTCGAACTTTCGATCGATATCACTTCGCTGGTCTCTTGGGTCGTTGGCAAAGAAGCTACTTCGCTATTTGCCTCTTCCAAAATAGTCGGTGTGTCTGTGTGAATCTCTCGGGCCGTCGTCGGTGTTTCCGGTTTGTCGCTCAATCTTGAATCCAAAGAGACTGCTTCGCTGGACTGCATGGTATCTATGGTCTCGCTATGGGATTTGTTCACGATCGCCGGACTACCGTCGCTCTCGGTATTGTCTATAGAGGTCAGATCACAGCTGCACGTTTCCTCAAGACGTTCGTTTCCTTCCGTTCCATCAAATTCCTACAAAGGAAAAAGTTTTTCATTTATTTATTTATTTATTTTTTTCTTACGATCGATACTCTGTATCCCTGAGGAGACTAACTTTAGAAGGACAATTTGGACCATGGTTAACCTACTTTGTAATTCCTTTCGACGTGCTGAACCTCATGATTCTGCTGTTGATTAGTCCAAGGCGATGGTCGATTGTAACCATTATTCCCCGAATGTTGCTGATCCCAACCGGAAATTGTACTAATGGGCCTTTGTTGCCTCAACTCGGGATCCGTTATATTATCCGATCTTTGTCTCTCGTAATGCTCGTACATTTGAGCGAACTGAAGTTTAAATTCCTCGTAGGATACCTTCATAAATGAATTGATGGTAAACAAAACAAAACAAGACAAAACAAAAATTAAAAAGAGAAGAGAAAGAAAAAAAAAGATAAAGAACCATATTACACTTTTTCGTAAAATCACGAATTAATTCATTGAATTGTTTATCATTTAGTCACTGACCTTTGAATGTACTATCGCCAAAGTGTCAACCCATACGCGCCAACCGCCGTATTCGTGTTTGATAGCGTGATGAAGGAGCATTCGGAATAGAGAATAAACCATATCGGAAATCTTTTGTTCCTCTGTGTTCTTTGGATGGATATAAGCCATAGCTATGAGCCACTCCTGCCAAACGGACATTTGCAATACGGTACGACGATTTTCTCGATTGTTATTGCAAAGTAACGTCATATCGGAGAGAAACAATTTTTTCACTTCCAACAATTGTTCCGTTTGCTTTGATTGTCGTATCAACGTCGCCACTACTTTAAGAATCACTGAAATAAAAGAAAAAAAAATATATATATATATATATATATGTATAGATAAAGCGATATAAACGAGAGATACACGTATACGAATATGTTCTGTAATATCACGTTGAATCTTACTAGGATTTTCTAAACGAAAATGTGACTCTGGTTCGGGATGCCTGGCATAAAGTATTTGTTGACTTATGTGTTCCGTCATTATCTGCGAATATTATTCATTATATGTATCGTTATGATGATTGAAGTTGGATAAAAAAAAAAAAAAAAAAAGAAAAAGGATCATTAAAGTTATATATAGAACATGAACTGGGATACCTCGTATAAAACGTTGTAAGTTGGTAAGGACAATGTCTCCTCGTTTAACAATAATCTTTCGGCTAGTAGTGTATACAAATTGTGTGGGCTCATTACATCGTATTTCCTTCTATTGTAATTTAAAGTTAATTAGAACTTAAAATAATAAGGTACATATGTCTTGAAACGTGTTAACACTCACTTGTGTGTACTGCGACTTAGAAAGAATCCTAATAATTTCAATGCTTGAAGACGAATCAATTGACTTTCAGCCGCTAAAAGTTTAAAGATAGTTCTAACGCCTTGTTTCGCGTCGAACGCTGGTACCATCGATGATGGATGCTCGGACATAAGAGAAATAAGCATTTGCAAAACGTCGTGCAAATTTTCATCCTGCGAATTGAATCCTCCGTATGAATACCGATCATATTAACGATTAAACATTGTGGACAAAATTTTAACAGGCAAATCCTTTACCTCGTGCATCGTCGTTAAATAATTCAAAATACTTTGCAATTCGTCGTCCTTCACGCCATTGCCGATCATAATCAATTGTTTAAGAAATAGTAAAATATAAGAACGTATTGTCAAGATATCCTTTTGTTGGGGTCGTGGTCCGTCTACAAAAAGAAGAGAAAAATAAAAAAATAAATAAATAAATAAAAAGCTAATAACCAATTAAAACGATGAGGATTTCAACGAAAATGAGTTCGTTTAAAATGTTAAAAAGCTTCCAAAAAAAAAAAAGAATAAAAAAAATGTATATATAAAGCTTCTGAAACTCACCGAGTCCTTTCGGCGTTATTCCACTCTTGGCACGGGGATTAGCAACCCAATAGTAATACTTGAGCGTATGCACCGTTTGAAGGACGGTAGAGACGCGTCTTACGTTAGAATAAATTTGCGTATCGCTGAGGAACTCTGTGGCCAAGTACGAATAAAGCCGGGTTTGTACCGGCGCTGGCGTGTATATCCATAGAGCGGGATTAAAAAGGACGTGATCCAATAGCTGCCAGGTTAGGAATGAAAAGTAAAACAACTACATCACCATAGTTCTGCCTGTTCTTCGGACACACCAATCTAGCCGACTTTTATGGAATTCCTGTCTATGACACATAACACGTGCCTATATATCATCGCCACAATTTTTTTTTTTTTTTGACAATGAAATCCCATCCAATCCGTTTGTGCTTCGCCTTATACATATTATCGATAGAATTAACGATCCTTAATCGTTTATTTTATTTTATTTTATTTTTTTTTTTTTTTAGATGGATATAAATTATATTCTGTCTATATGATAGAAAAAAGAAAGAATCTAATAGAAACGATATTAAGCGGCAGAAAATGCGATCTCGTATAAATTAATTTTTCATTCGCAATAGAATTCTCTCTTTTATTCTTTTTTTTAATGCTGCTTTCTTTATGCGTATGTTGCGTAATACGTGATTAAATAGTGTAGAAATAACAAAAAAGAATATATACATATATAGGTATAAATAATATATGTATATCGAATATATAAAAGTATACGTATTATAAAAGTGATGATAAAGGAAAATTTTAAATACGTAGACATGAGCTTTGTGCGTAGAACACTCATGCATTTGATTTAAAAAAAGAAGAAAAAAAAATTGGAAATACGAGTACAATCTTTTTCACTGATTTTGTTAAGGAAATGTGATAATGAATTTATTTATTATTTTTTTTTTTTTTTTTTTTTTCATTACTGTCGAATGAAAGAGAATGAAAACTTCGACTTCGCAATGACTCGATCATTTTGTGATACGCGACGATCTACTTGTCAGTTTTCACAATTGCAAAATCAATCACTAGATAACAATTGATTTTGATCTCGGAATGAAAAGTAACGAAAAGAAAAAAAATCTATTAAAAATAGTATTAACAAAACCAACTTGAAGCAATGTACTCCGTTTTACTTCGGAATAAAACAATAATAAAACACACGAAGTGATTTTCTTTTTTGGTTAATAAGAATTGTGAGAAAAAATTCGAGAAAAAAGGAAAACACGTAGATATGTGATAAAAGTGGATCATACCATAAAATAATTGTTCGATCGAGTTACTTATAATGCACGGATAAGAAAAATAACGTACATAATCATTAATGAAAAAAAAAAAAAAAAGAAAGAAAGAAAGAAATAGGATTAGGCAACATATACGCATCGCATTATCGCAGAAACGTAAAAATATTTCAGTGTTAGCATGTGAGTGGTGAATTTGAGCGACGCAAAAAAAAAAATGATAATCGAACAGTCCTTTTCATGTCAAAAAGCCATAGAAATTCGCGCGAAGTAACACTTTGTGAAGGCGTATTTTGACAAACAGGAAGCCTTAAAGTCGGTAGATTGCATGCGATCCAAAGTTTGAATGAAAATGCAAAATTCATAAGACAAAGAGGATGAGAGGAAGAGAAAGAGGGAGACAGGCATATACAAGGAGAGAAAGAGAGAGACGGATACAAAGATAGAAAGAGAGAGGGAGAGGGAGAGAGAGTGATATTATTCTAATGCTTTTCTATTGCAAATATAACGCTAAAAATTTACAATATAAGTATATTCACTAAGAAAGAAAATTATAAAAGTTACTACAACTCAATTAAAAAGTATAATTAATACGAAACATACGCAGGAATGCTTAACGAAGCTTTCGTACGCTTTGCATGCTATCGCAATATTCAGTTCAAGAATACTAAAATTCTTGGCGGAATACAACAGTCTAGAGGGCGATAATCAAGCTCGTCGCAGCCATTTATTAAAATTATTAAACAAATATTATTTCTTTCAAAAAAAAAAAAAAAGAGAGAAAAAAAAATCTAATACAATTGACTGATAGAAACAAAAGTATATTCCTATGTAGAATAATATGCTTAATTAAACAGCATATCAAATTTATATTATTAAATTATATTCCATCGACTATTCATTTGGGGGATATTTAACTGAAATATGACAACAACAATAATAATAATAATAATAAAAATAATAATAATAATAACAATAATAATAATAATAATACACACGATCAGGGTATCAAATATATGTTAATATAAACTTACTTAAAACGTGGAATACGGATAGATATCACTTCCGGAATAATATTCTAATTCTAACAAACACTATCTACCACTAAACGAATGAAATTATAGGTGGGTTCTATTTTATTTAGGGACGTCAAATTGTTGTATAGATTCACGAATTACTGAATTTGTATTCGTAGCTTATTAAATTCGATATTCTAATTTAATCTCAACTTGAACTAACTTTCTAGAGGGAAGGAAACTATGAGTTTATCAATACCTGTTTTAGCAACAGATCGCTGTTCACGCTGAGACAGGTTACCAGATGTTTTGTAAGTTCTAAGAACGATGCTAGAACTTCCGTAGTCAGATGATCTCTGCTAGCTCTCTGAAGCATGTAACTAATTACCAAAAATCCACGATTCTGTACCATGTGCTGTTGAACCGTTTGAGAGCTCTCCACGAGATCGCATATAAAACCCAACAATTTCGAACTGAAATATAAGCAAATTCAATCTCAGTTTCGTTCGTACATACACCTTTCATCGTGACTTTAATGTATATAATCGAATTTTTCTTTTTCTTTCTTTCATCTATTTTTTTTTTTTTTTTTTGTTACCATAATGTAGGATCTCGCTTGATGTCGTTCGGTGCTATGCAATCATAAGGCATATCTAATTGCGAAAAAAGAGGAAACAGCACTTGGATACCACCGATCGAATTTAATGTACTGTGTATCGAATGCGTTATAACAGCCTTTACGTCCTACAGAGACAAACAAATGTTAATTATTTATATGAAATAATTAATATTATTCGTTATCTATGTTGACGTTGTACGAATGAAAAATTAAAGATACGTACCTGGAGCATCAGAGCATGCGGTGTATGTACAAAATACGGAACGTTGCCTTTTGGTGCACTTTGCAGGCAAAGTTGAGAATCCGTAGCCACTGGGTTGTACATGAACACAATGGCATTTGACAGCTTTCCGTCGTAAAGTACCTGTCATTCCGCGCGAGTGAGCGAGCAAACACGCGCGCACGCACACGCACACACACACACGCATACATATTATAATCGTTCGTATAATAATCGATATCCTTTTAAGTGCCTTCCATCAAAACTTTTGATAATCATAATAATCCTTTCGTTAATATGATTAGCAAAGCTTATATGATAATATGTGGAAAGCATAACGCCCGACGGATTTACATTTAAAATCGTAGATGGAACTTAATAATATTCTATACAATTACGTATTCATACGTATGCATATATATATATATATATAAATAATAATATCTCCACGATTTGTATATTCATCCGTCGAACGATGACAAAAAAATTAAAAAATCGATTGAAACACGTTCGGGCTACGAAACTGGCATGCGCAAAAAATTGCATACTCTACGTTGCAAATAAAAAAAAAAAAAAAAAAGAAGAAGAAGAAGAAAAAGGAAAAAAGAAAAAAGAGATTGAAAACGTCAAAGACCCAACCAAATTACGTTCAATAATTAAATGAAGTCATAATATTGCATCTCAAACAGGAATCAAATTATAATTAACAATAACATATCTACTGAGTGATATAACGGGGGAAATAAAAGGAGGGATATAATGTTGAGTAACAAGTACTAAATAAATAAATAAATAAATAAATAAATAAAAAATTAAATAATTTTATAATTAAATAAAAATAAAATTAATTATTTAAAAGAGTACGAAGCAAAAAGATTACAAAAAAAAAGAAAGAAAAAGTAAACGAGATACATAGAGGTGAAAAAGTGATGGAATAGTAAGGAAAATATCGAAGAAATATGTATATATATATATATAAATATCCAACATAAGCGAAGACCGTCGTTTCGATAGAAACGAGGAAACATAATTTCTTCTTAAATTTCATTTAATTACCTCGGACTCGAGTACGCAGTATAATAAATGGAACGGTTACAGTAACAGAGTGCAAAATGAAATATAAACGGTGAGCGAAAATAAAAACAAAATGCTTACAGTTTGCATACTTTGGTCCACCATGCTCGTGAGCTCCTGCTCATCACTCACCCTTTTGTGATTGTCTGGCAGATTCAGGTAACACTCGTTGTCAAAACGAAACTGACTCTGTCGATAGGAATCGAAGAAGAAGAAGAAGAAGAAGAAAAAAGAAAAACAAAATTATAGTAGAGGTAAAAGATAAATTTGTAAAAAGAATTATTACGACAATTTGAATCGATTATATTCAAAGAACGTACCTTATATCCAGGTCCTAGTCTGTGCATAGCGCATATCTGATGAGTCGTCAGTGCCTCACTAAATAGATATATCGCGCTCATTTGACCACAGAATACTCGTTCCTCGTCCAATTCCGGTGTAGCTCCGATATAACACTTGTCGAATGGCTACGAACAAAGTTTTCGGAACGTGCATACGTACGTACACAGTGTACACGTAAGGAGTAATAGTATCCTAACCGAAACCGAGCCATTCCGTTGGAGCTCGTACTATCTTTACACGATAAATGTAGTATTGTCTCTGAGAAACCGATTGTACCCCGTCTAAAATTTCACGAGCGAATTTATCCGTTCGATTAATTAAATACACGGGGAAAAATACATTAATCAAATACGAACGGAAATAAACGAAATTAAACGCGTTACGATACCAGCGATATGGCTTAACAATCGGACGATTATACTCTCGCAATCGTACATTTTGTTCTTTCGACGGGAAAAGGTTTTTCTTTTTTTTACGATTTTACGACTTTTCTTTTTTCTAGATTTTTTTCTACATACGACTGCTATGTCTTTTCAATCGGTATAATTAATCTCGTGAAGATATGAATTGTAATTAACCTGAAGACTACTTACGTCGTTCGTCGACACAAACCATGCCATTTCCGTACTCGAAGCCAATTGACCATTGACCAAACACTTAATTTCACTTTTGGTCCATCTATTATATATGTACACTACGGCGATCATATACCACTGTAAAAATATTTAATCAGAAATGACTATCGTTCATCTCTCTCTCTCTCTCTCTCTCTCTCTCTCTCTCTCGCTCTCGTTTAATAGGTTTCGTAAACACGCGAATTAAAAAAAAAAAAAAAAAAGAAAAAGAAATAAGGAAAAATTTACACTAGGAACAAAAATATATATTACATATACCTTTCGCGGTTGAAATTCATATTTGACACAGTGCTGGAAGCCCTTGCCCTTCACTTTCATAGACGTGAGGACTAAGCAATTGCCTACGAAATGCGCAGAGTATCCTACTCCTTTACTAGTCTTAAAACTGCAAAAGAAAACGTAGAAAAATAATAGTCAGTAATTACAGAAGAGCCATAGTCGAAAGAAAAAAAAAAAAAAAAAAACACAAACACAAACAAAAAGGGAAAGAGTGATTCATACGAAAGCGTGCAATCGTAAATCGAAAAAAGCGCATTTAAGCACGAAGTATAAGGATATTCCCCCGTATCCGAATATTTCATTTGTTCTCATACCGACCCTTTGTTTACAAACTCCTGCCGAGTTATTTTTCTCACTATTTTCATGACTTTTATTCGCATTCCGACGTCATCGAAAAACTCAATTGACAAAAAGTAAAAGAAGTATTTATCTATGTGACATATCGAACGAGTAGTGACAAATATATGTGCCCTCGAGGCGAAGAAAGTTCGATTTAAAAAATTGTCTCGCAATCGCAGCGCTTTTTGTGTGTTTTTTTTTTTTTATTTTTTATTTTTTCTCTCTCGACGGTTATCGAATGGAAAAAGGAAAATAACGATTTAATGAAATTCGCAAGCGCGTGCCGTGTAAATTTTCGTCCTGTAACAATAACATCTCAACCTTTTTTCTTCTTTTCTGTTTTTAATTTTTTAATTTAATTTTTTTCTTTTTTTTTTTTTTTAAATTTTTATTTCAACTTTAAAAAGGCCGTATTAAGGGCACGGGGGTTTGATTTCCGTAAGGGCGGCGGGTTGCTTCAACTCAAGAGGGTGTTCTCGTAAAAGTACTTGATGGAAGAGCACTTGCCAGTAGAGGTACGGCTTTTCTCGTTCGATATTAACCGAGTTGATGGGGTCCAGACGAAACCACGTGGTGAATGTGAACCCGTTCTCGTGCGGCCACCTTGCTAGTGGAGGTAATACTATTGCCTGTAAAAAAAGAAAGGAGAGAAAGAAAGGAGAGGCAGTTGTGTTTATAACTCGCTATTATTTCTTCCTACGGACCCATTTCTTTCTACCACTCCATTTTTATTTATTTATTTTTTTTTTTTCGTGAGATTGCGAAAGTTCTAAAGTATTTTCTTTTCTTCGAGAAACTTATTATTAATAACGTTTGTTATTCGATACGATCCTACTATAACACTATTGTGATATACGATATAAATATGAAAAAGAAATAAAAGGAAAGAAAAAAAAAAAAAGACAGAAACATCGAAAGCATAGATCGGAATAATCGTCGAAAGTCAAATTGAAAATTAATACAGAAAGGAATAAACGTTGTGATTGTTACTAATAGCCGAGCACCACTTAGATGGTGGTCCACTATCGTGGCAAACACGTTCCACTTACTCCCACGAACGGTTAATCCTCCCCTACAGCCATGGGGCATCGTCAAACATTGTTATCGGGGTCTAATTGACGAGCCGTGTCTCACAACTTCGCGAACTTCACGTCAAATTTGTTATTGTATTATATAACGATGGATACTTCTCCCTTATCCGAATCTTCTTCAATTAGTCCAAATAATACATCGAACGACGCGACAATGAAAATATTACGTGGGATATTGATTTTTATAAATATCCCATCGAATATGTTCTATCGATAACGAGATCTTCATATCTCTCCGTCTAAATATCATATTTTACGTTATAGACATTATACCTTTAAACTTTTACACGATCGAACGTATCAAAGTAATTACCTCTTGGGGAATTAAAATAATTGATTCTTCTTTTTCTTTTTTTGTTTTTGTTTTTTATCTTCTTCGTCTTCTAATGGTCGTGTAATTAATAGAACATAACGGACGTGTCGTGTAATCGTTATTACATGAGTCGACTGCTGAATGTACGGTAATCGATAATACCTCGTTATAGCGATACGGTTTAATCTCGATTCTCAGGATTCTCGAGAGATTCAATACAAGGCTTCGTCTTTAAGGTCTCGCGCGCTGTGGTTAGAAGGGATCGATACTCTGTCGAATTTAAACGACGTTAGTTGAAACGGGAGTTTCACGAAACAACGTGAATTCTCTTATCCGAAGTTTGATAGAGTTTAGAATCGAATAACATCTTCGATGAAGTCGTAAAGGTAAAAAAGGAATCGTTCTGTAAAAGGAAACACACGTCCGTTTCGCGCGAGTATTTATATTACTATTTGTCTTTGACAGAGATAAATAGAAATCAAGATTCACTTACCGATCCTTTTCTACCAGGAAAACTGAAAAATACGTCGGGCCCGTTACGTTGCGGCATTTGACGAAGTACATTCAAGAGTTTCGCCGAATGTCGCGGCTGTAAAGCGAAAAAGTAATTTTATCGAACTGCAAGAGACACCATGATAAAAAAGAAAAAAAAAAAAAAAAAGAAAATAGAAAAGAAAAAATATCTTCCCCGAGATACTTTGACTTTCTTTTCTTTTTCTCTTTCTTTCTTCCATATTTTTTTTTTTTTTCACAAAAGACACTTTCAATTAATTTTACTTTAAAAGTCTTAATTAAAATTTTTAATAATTTACCCATTTCCCTTTAACCGCTTTCATGGCACCGAAGAGAAGTTTCAGCTCCTTCACGGTGATACTGTAGCTCGCTAATACTCCAAGCATATCGATCAATAAATCTGCAAAAGAAGGTTGAGAAATTAAAAATATTTTTACCAAGGTACACGCGACCGTTATTAACCGCATAAAAACTCGTACCATATAAATAAAATCTAATAACTAAATCGTAATACTGCGCGTTATATTTTAACGTCGTTTGCGAGTCATAAAGAAAATTTGCGTAATATTTGTAGAATGAAGAAAAAGCATCTAATTTACCTGCAACAACAGTCTCCGCACGCGATAATCGATGCAGCACGTGTTCTATTAGACTTACATCTGTACATGCCTGTAAATTGCGAACGCTTTTCCTTAAAATCGCAATAAATACGCTCCATATTTCGGCCTGAAACATAAAATACGAGATGTCTGTTAAAATGCAAGAATCCATAAAATTCACGATAACAATTTGATGCAATTAATTATATGCGCGTATATTTTTATCTTTTCCTGTGTATTTTTTTTTTTCTTTTTTTTTTAAGTAATTATCGTTCTCCTATAACACTTCTCTTTCACTTCGGCGGTTTGCATTCTCAATTAAATCTGATTTAACCTTCATGAAAATAACATCATGATTATCCAACGCAGCCGGGAATTCCCAATGCAATTTGCTCGATCCCAATTCGAATTGCGTATCTTCTGTTCCAAACATACAATCCGGGCCTATCGACAGTTCGTAGAGAAAAAAAAAAAAGGAAACAATCGGAATAAAAATAGGAAGGAATGCATAGTAACGATTAAAATGGGAAAGGCCGTGGTGTAATTATCCCCGAAATTACCGAGCTACTAAAATATTTCACTGCAGCGAAGTTAATCCAACGAATTTGCATACAACGAAGCCAATCCCGATCGATATTCGATACAAACATTGGCCGTGAATATTACGTTGCGGTATGCTTTTAACGATATTGGTGCATTGCAATCGTTATTGCGCGTGCGCCCACGCGCAAACCTTCCGCTTGTTTACAATAAATAAATATAAATATTTGTACTTTTATCATTTTCTAAATCTATTAATAAGAATAGGCCAATTTTACCTTACGATATATTTGAGATAACAAAAGAATATTAAAGGACAGGTTAAATTAATATACATGCATACATAGATGTAGGATCGGTGCCAACAGAAATCACACGTAACACTCTACTAACGTTCTAGCTCTTTACGATGAAGTTAGCTCAATTAACGTGTAAATGGGGTATCTAGTATTAATGAAATCTCGAAGGATTAGTAAACATACGCGACCCTTCTCGTTGATTCAATATTAGTATTTGCGGGTACACACGGTCTCTTTACATACGGAAACCTGGACCTGGTCAATAGTTTCATTTGACTTTCGCCAAAATAACAGCATTTGGGCGTGTTCCTAACGATCCTTTCTTTGTTTCTTTTATCTTTCTTATTTTGTTTTCATATTTTTTTTTTTTTTTTTATTCTCTAAGAGTTTCACAGTAAGGAGATTAACGTAGCTTACTCAGTTCTTTAAAATTATAACTATAAGATAAAAATGATAAGTACGCTTTAATGAAGGAAAAAAGAAATAATTAACAATGCGACTTATCCACAGACTTCGATAACATAAACGGCTTGGTATACTTGGTATTATTGCGGTGGTATCACTGTCAGTGGTTAGATTTAACGGCGAAGCATGTTTGTTCTTTAAAGGATAAACCAGAAGAGATTTTGCGGTTCTCATATGGGTTTGTTTCCCTTTTCATCCTTTACTGTCTCTCTCTCTCTCTCTCTCTCTCTCTCTCTCTCTCTCTCTTTCTTTTTCTATTTCTCATTATCTCTCTTTCTCTCTCCCTCCTCTCTTTCTCCTCACTTGTTTCAAGATTTGCGAAATCGGACTCCTGGTAAGTACATATCAGTCTAATCCTTTATAATACCGCCTATTATATCCTACCTGAGCTCTTTAAAACTCGAACGGGCAGCTTAACTACTGTATTATTTGCGACGAGTGAAATCCTTCCATTGGTACATAGTTTATTGTTATGAAATTTTAGTTATATTTCAAATATTACAAGCGGAATAAAATAAAAAAAAAAAAGATATATATATATATATATATATATATATATATATATATATATATATATATATAAAGATACAAGGATACGATACAGTTAATCTTTAAAAATTTTTTTATTGTACGTAGAAAAATAATTATTTTTACACACACACACGAAGTTCTTTCAAAAATTATGATCATAACAATTTATATGTTATTAATATAACTGAATGAAATATTAATAAACGTGTCATAATTATTTAGAAATTTCCAATTATAGATCGATTGTCCTATCACTTATAATTTTCTCGCGTAAGCAACTATTGACTCAAAATTTTTCGTAGAATTATTTTTTCGAAGACGGTCTAATTTCTTTCTCTCTCTCTCTCTCTCTCTCTCTCTCTCTCTCTCTCTCTCTCTTTCTCTCTCTCTCTCTGTGCTCCTATTTTTTTTTTTATTTCTTTCTTTCTTTCTTTCTTTCTTTCTTGCCTCTTCCTTCGGTTGGTCGACTCACGACCATCCCCCCATTTCGTATCGTGCATTAAAACGCACTTTTGGAGGTGGCTCTCGTTCAACGGGTACCCACCACTTTTCGACGAGCGTATCACGCTAAAAGCCAGCAACGACAACGGCAATGCCGCACGGCTTTTAAAAGCCTGATTGCGACATTGAAGAGGGCCATTCTTCGAACTCGCCTCAACGTTACTTCTGTCGCCGTTGTGTAGTTGTTGCAGGTAGTACCAGCTCTGGTTCTCGATAGTTCCTCCCCCTCACTTTCGTGACTTATTCTTCCTCGAATGGTGTACGGTAAAACGTATACAATGTCCTCAAATCAGTCACCAGCAGCGTTTATTTATTTTTTTCCTTTTTTCGAAATTATTCGAAAAAAAAATAAAAATACACACACACACACACACACACACACACACACACACACACACATATATATATATTTTTTTTTTGTTTTGTTTTACTTTAATTCCCGACAATACGGGTGCAGAGTGTATTCACGTAGGTTAGGTACGAACGTACCTAACGATAATAATATTTCACTCAGGTAATAATTTTCTCCAGGGGAATTCCACAATTTCACGTGGTAACAACGGAGAACCCAGTTCTTTCATAATAAATTCACTCACTACTGTCATCTAAGCGCATTGTTGAAACGTACAATGAACCGAGCACGAACATTGCTTCCCATGCATATTTCGTTCGTGATAAAATCAACCTCCTACCGACATACGTCGAAAACTTATTCTATCGTCCGTTCTAAAAATAATCGCAACTTTGTCGCAATAAAACAAAAAAAAAGTCGCAATTTTGCAATTTAAAAAAAATATGCCGACAAGAACGTTTCGTACGTATGATGAAGTTTCGTACGATGATTGAATGATCCAGAAAAGAAAAGAAAAGAAATGGAAAAAAAAGACGTCGAAGACGGATATTAAATCGAGGGAGAGAAAAAGTGTCGATTTGCGTATGCAACGTTGATAAATTTGTATGTAAAATTATTTTCTCACTCAAAACTTCTTTGGACATCGGATTTGAAGATTTCGCTATGACGATTGATTGAGACATCTAAAGATACCTTTCGATTGTCTATATACGCTTAACTATCCTATTTGTTTGATAAATCAAAGGTTTTTGACGAATTTGCGAAATGAAACGAATTCCTTTGGAATATGTCCACTCGCGCGAAAGAGTGCGAGAGAATGAGAGAGAGAGAGAGAGAGAGAGAGAGAGAGAGAGAGAGAGAGAGAGAAAGAGCGAACGTTGATTAAATTTCAAGTAATTTCCGTTGGAAAAAGTCGTTCGCGTTGGATCTTCACTTAATTGCTAATTACAAAAGCGATTAGTTATACGGTGCATATTTAATTACCACGAGTTTCATTGGTATACCACTCCCTCCCTTTCCCTCTCTTTCTCTCTCTCTCTCTCTCTCTCTCTCTCTCTCTCTCTCTCTCTTTCTCTCTCTCTCCTTCTTTACACTCACGTCACTCCGACAGATTTAAATCGAATTAAAAATTTTTTAAAAAATCCTAAATGATATCATCGCAGTACCGTGCAAATTTTTACAATACATTCCCTCTGAAAAATTGCAAACGAAATTATTTCAATAATAAAGAGTAGTAAAAGATTGATTAATTTGCGACATTACGTTATAATTAATTCTACGGATATACGCATATATATTGCATTGAAATAAAATTCAAAAGAAATTAATATTCGATATAATATAACGAACAATTAGCGTGTCAATAATTTATTTTTAACAGAGGTCAGAGAAAAGTTCACATCTGTTTAATAGATATGTAAACATATACTGGATAACATTATCGTAGTTCTAAAGAGGGTAAAAGAAAGAAGAAGAGGAGAGACGATAAACGAGGTTAAACAAAGAACCAGATAGAATCTCGTTACGAAGTCGGTATTAATTAATCCCTTATAAAATCAGAGTGGCCCTTCGCTCGGAGACAATGACTACGAACGAAGGACGATTACGACGACAACGAAGACAATGTTCCAGTTTCGCATCTGATACCGTTCTAAGATCTTCAATTCGATCTCGATCCACGATTCTTCTCTTCTTAGCTTCATCAGACCCGCATTCCGTGCACGAATCACCATCGTCGATGTCTCCTTTGGAATTAAATTACAGATTACGTAATAACACAAAGGAACTTGAGACTTTAGATATTCTCGGATATCCAAGCTTAGGTATTTCGTCGATACTTAGCTATTAAACTCAAACAAGCCTCGAAAGTCTGAATAATTGATGTTTCTTCTCACGGAGCAATTTCTATCATATCGATCTTCGTCGTTGATTGATCGATATATATATATATATATATATATATATATATATATATTTATAATGTCTCCTCCATCGTGAAATATAACGTAGGATATATAAAATTATATTCAATGGATATTATCTTCTATTCGACGATACGTAACAAATAATATCTCCAAACTTAATCTTCATTCTAACGTAATTAAAATATTAAGTAAATTGTACGACGTAATAACACGAGTACTATGACCCAACTATATTTAATTTAATTCGGAAAATTTAGGATTTGAAATAGTTTCATTCTATCGAGCTTTGCGGAGCTACGGATCATTTCTCAAGCGTGTAACGACGTAAGCTGCTTACGAAACAGCAGGGTTAAAGGTTTTAACTCAATCGGATAGATCGCTACCAAATATTCCCTTTGGGCGATCCAATCTCAAAAGCCTGCTTAATTCGAAACACGTAAGTATATATATATGCGTATTTTCAAACGAGAAATCCTGTTAATTTTGTACGATGGTTGCAGTTAAAAAAAAAGAAAAAGAAAAAAAAGAAAAAGAAAAAAAAGAAAAAGAGGAAAACGAAAAAAGATGATGACCAGTGCTCTCAATCACGACGGATATAAATATTCGCAAATTATCGAACAATGTGATGATTATTTTTCATTTTCTCTTTTTTTTTTTTTTTTAATTTCTTTTTCCATCGCTATCTCGACGTCTGAAGATCCGATTATATTTCCAAGACTATACGCAAGAAACATATTTCATATACTCCCTTCGTCTACTACAGGATTAAAGGGTCTTAAAGGCGCACTACGTGCGACGATATTATGTACCCGGAGTTGCTGTTAGATGAAATAAGTACGTACAAGTAAGACGCTTGCCGTTAGCAGATGGCACAACTACAATGTATGCGTGTTTGGGATGAAAAGAGAGAAAGAGCGGGGAAGATGGGAGGGAGGGAGAGAGAGAGAAAGAGAGAGAGAGAGAGAGAGAGAGACTCAAAACTCATTTCACAGGATGCAATGAATGGGAGCAGAAGGTTGCGTAAAGGGTCGTTATTTTATGAAAATAATAAAGATCTGAATGTCCATAAGTGGAGATAATAAAGGAGGAGGATGAAGAAAAAGAAAAAAAAAAAAAAAACACGCAAAATAAGAAGAGAAAGATAGAATTACTCTAGGTTGGATGTATCTGCTTCTTTTTCTTTTTCCTCTTTTTTTTTTTTTTAAGGGGAAAAAGTTTACGGGGAGAAAAGAAAAGAGGTAAATAAAAAGGTCCAAAGGAGGAACTGATTTTGAGGAACGAGCTAACAATAAACGGTAGAGCTTTTATTCCACGCTTTAAGCCGTACCAGTGAGCATTTTTAAAACTTCCCTTTCCATCAACTTGCTTTTTTTTTAAACTTTAAATCGACCGTTCGAATCCGCTGTTATCATGAATTTATTGTGTGTGTGTGTGTGTGTTTGTGTGTGTGTATTCGACCTAGGCGAATCGAAAAATGATTCGTTTCGTCGTTATCGAAACTTTATTGCGATATTTAGATCAAGAGTGTTTAATTTATTTATTTATTTTTTAATTTTTTATTTTTATTTTATCTTTACTTTCCAAACAAGATCTATCCTGTATTAATTTTCGTTCGAAAAGGGACGATAAGGTATCCAAAAGTTAGTCATGAAGTTCACCCTTTGTTATGTACTTTTCGTTAAGTTTAATTAGAAAGAAAAACAAAAAACAAAACAAAAAGATACTAATTAATCAACAACTCGAGTACAACGTGAAAGTATATGTATGTAGGCGTAGTTACTTACACTTTCAAAACATTAACGATCGTTATTTATTTAAGCGTAATCACTTCGATGCACCTTTATTAACTCCAAAATCTACAGCGAAAGCTTCGAATTTGTCGAACAAGAAAGTTT
The DNA here is from genome assembly GCA_911387935.1 of Dolichovespula saxonica. NCBI lineage: Eukaryota > Metazoa > Arthropoda > Insecta > Hymenoptera > Vespidae > Dolichovespula > Dolichovespula saxonica. The sequence goes on along the minus strand of OU426996.1, from coordinate 7,109,542 downwards.
TAGAACGGAACAACGGAGAGGGGAGCTTTTTCTCCCCCCTTTTTTTCTCTTTTCTTCTTTTTTTTTTTCTTTTTTTGACGTTTCAGACAACGATGCCTTAAAATTACGAGCTTGTGATCTTTCTCGAGTTTCAACTTTAACGCTAATTAATTTGAAAAGTTCCTTTCCTTCTGACTTCGTCTTTGTTCTCTCTCTCTCTCTCTCTCTCTCTCTCTCTCTCTCTCTCTTTCTCTTTCTCTTTCTCTTACTCATTTCTCTTTCTTTTCACTTTATGCAGTGGATATTTGCACGATGCACGAATATCCATGAAGAAACACAGAGATTTTTTTCTTAATTCCTTTCCATCTTTTCCTCTATAGCTTATTCTATATAACTCTCATTCATCCGGTTACGTTTGCCTCTTTTCCAACAGAGAAATTCGAGTACTCGCGCGCTTTTTTTTCTTCTTTTTCCTTTTTTTTTTTTTTGTTCTTCCCTTTTCCCTTGATCCACGAATATAGTCGTCTCGTCGTCGACCACTCGGTCTTTTATAATAGAAAATTCATCTAATGACGCTACTTTACGTTGTGCGGAAGAATGGTTCCTTTCTTTGTACATTTCCTTTTTTCTTTTCCTTCTCTCTCTCTCTCTCTCTCTCGCTCTCTTTTCCTTTTTCCCATCTTCCGTCGTTCTTCCCTTCTCTCATTTTTTCTCTTTATCTCATTCTTTCTTTCTTTGACGTTGCTAAAGTAATTACCCGAGTGTTCTGCGATACGTGAAATCACTCTTTTAAACAAATACGTTACTTCGGCTTTGAAATGTTATATTTTTGTTAACAAAAAAATTTTTTCTGGAAAAGAAACGAAGTAGAGAAAAAGGATAGAAAAAAGATAGGGCAACGGTGAACATAAATGAATTTTATGTAGAAGGAGGTATGGATCGAAATAAATTAGTTTTTAAAAATTTCATAGATACATACGTACAGGGAGAAAGAGAAAGAGAAAGAGAAAGAGAAAGAGAAAGAGAAAGAGGAAGAGAGAGAGGGGGGGGGAGGGAAAGTAAATTAAGAATAATCGAGTTTACTACGAAACGTTCGTAAATGTTAAAATTCCATCGGAAAATAATTATTTCTACCGATTCGTTCTACGATGGGAGAAGTAAAAACAATACATTCCGTGATAAAGTACAAACGTTTTTTCGATAATTACTACACTGTATATCTATTTTCTTTTTGTTTATATTTCTATCTCTACCGTTCGTTAATACACATCTCGCGATGCAATTATTTATAGGATTTAATTGTTTGACGGTTTCATTAGTAAAAGGCACAACGTTAATAAATATTCGCGCCAACCATCTTCCAGTGGTAATGCAACAGTGAATCCTCGCGAAAAGAATATATACGCAGAGAGAGAGAGAGATAGAGAGAGAAACTGCGTATGGCGGTTTGTAATTGAGAAAAACAAATATACTTAGCTTTGTTTAAATCTTCCTCGAAAAGAAATCATCGATAAAAGAACGAAACGATATTTCTATCTTAGAAGATATCAAATATTACGATTATCTGAATTACGTAGAAACAGAAGGGAAAAAGAAAATGAGTTGGACATGTCGAAACGTTAAATTGCATTTAATATCACCTTATGATATACAAGGACGAAAGAGTACGAACGTAAATAACTACGTTTTCTTTTCTTTTTTGTTCTTTTTTAAATTACGTATAGTTAGGATTATAACGATGTTTCATACTCGTCACTTTTTCTCGAGCTTATTTAGAAAAATTCTTTTGACGTTCTGAATTTTCCTCGTATTTCTTTTTCTCTTTCCTTTTTTCTTCTTCTTCACAACTTCGTTAAAATTATAATCATCGTCATTGTGAAAGTAAATTTGCAAATGTAAAAGACAAAAACAAAAAATTTATAAAAACGCATAGAATACATGTGTATATATATATATATATATATATATATATATATATATATAGTGCCAGTGTAATAATAGATACGAATAAGATTTGATATAGTAACGTTACTACGTTATATACAATGAAATTTTAGCGATGAAATTGAATGAAACTTTTATTCTTACGAATGGATTCACGTGGACGTTGCTGGTGCCTCTTCGGTAGAAATGGAAAGGAAAACAACACGAGAGAGATCACTTCAACCGCTTTTCTTGACTGTTTATCTTTCACGAATATTTAATCTTCCAAATATAAATCAACATTTACAAAGTACCTAAATGGGAGCAGCGCCTTGCAACTGCCGTCGCTTTTTCATTACAAATTGACTCAAAACTCGAATAATCATGACTGATTAATGAAGATAAAATAATCGTAAATATGAAGAAGGAGACGAAGATAAACAGACAGATAATTTTTCAGGAAGCGTAGTATTTATCGTACTATTAATATCATGTAACATACTCGAACGAAATTAAAAAAAAAAAAAAAAAAGAGACTTTTATATTTTCTTATATTTTCTTCTTCCTTCCTTTTTGTTTCCATTACGTATATACACATATCTATATAAACATGTATGATCCTCAAAAATGTTCCCGTTAACTTTTTCTATCCACTCGTTCATACATTCGACTATCCATCTCTACATCCCTCTCTCGCATTCTCTCAGCTTTCCTCCGTAATTCGCTCAACGGGTAACAATACCTCGTCACTCTTCAATTTGTCCACAGACCGAGTATATGCGTTCACACGTTCATACGGATACGACGTATATAAATGTATGTGGTAGTATCGACGCATTCAATGACATTGCGCGCTGTTGATTCCATCGTACAGAGGCGATTCGATGCCTGTGACTGTTGAATCCTAATCAATATGTTTACGTAATCATGTAGGTCCGCCGGTGAAGCATGAAATTTCCTAGATATACATATCTCGCAAAGACGATCGAACATTGGCTGCGTTAAATCGAATCGTATTTTTCTTTCATTCATTTTCTTTTTCCTTCCTCTTCATCTTCTTCTTCTTCTTCTTCTTCTTCTTTTTCTTTTTCTTTTTCTTTTTCTTTTTCTTTTTTTCCTACACAACGTATCGATCCTTTTAGATAAAATACGATTTGATCAAATGTTCCGATAAAATTCTTTGATATTGAAAGTTAATTGTCAATGTTTACAAATGTAACAAATTAAACAGTCGATTAAAATAATTAATATTAAAATATTAATTAAGGGTAATCTTCTTCTTCTTCGCGATTACATTCAGGTAAAATAAAATTAACTGGATTGATGTCGCTTTACTTGAGGTGGAGTGAGAAAGAAAGAGAAAGAGAGAGAGAGAGAGAGAGAGACAGACAGACGATAAAAGAGGAAGAGAAAAAGGTTCCTTTGAAAGTTCATCGAGTGATGTTACCACGGAATCTTCGGAAGTTCGAAAAGTTAATTCCGTAATGGGATTCCGTACGACTCTGTACTTTCCCTAATAAATTTGGAATAAATTAGAAAGCAAGCTTTATGAGAGAAAGAGAGAGAGAGAGAGAGAGAGAGAGAGAGAGAGTTCCCTGTTGTCAACAAGAAGAGACCGTCGTGGTTGCACGCTCTTTCCTTTTGACTGAGGAGTTTGAAATTACTTGTCGCCAAGATTCAAAGGTGATTTTCTTAGGAATTTTCACCAAAGTAATCTCGAAATATCGCGCGTGCGAATTACTCGAGAAACCGAGGATTACTTTTCTCTTATGAAAATTCTCGAAGAACGTAAGTGTATCATCGCCGATATCAACGGAAATTTGCGAGAGAGAGAGAGAGAGAGAATCCTTTTTGCTATTTCTATCCTGATATATTTCGTTTGGAACGAATACGATGGATTTTTTTTTTTATCGAAATGAAAAATTCTTATTCGAGATGAATAATACGTTCGGGAAAACAGAAGAGAAAAATCTAAGTAATACGTAAGATCCTCGAAATTTCTTGACACGAGTAAAAATAGCTTTCTCTCAAATGGTACGGTCAAGCGCGAACGTTGCGGTTATATATGTATATACATATAGATCGACAAATTGTAGTTTGGAAAATTCTTTTTCAAATAAAATCTCGAAATATTACCGCCTAAGAAGTGCTTTGAATCCAAGGACGATGCTTCAAGACAAATCATCGATCGTATCGACAGATATTATTTGTTATACAAAATTCACGACGCATCCCTTTATTTGCTCTCAAAGTTACATCACACTTTTTTCTCTTGTAATTCGATTGAAAATCGTAATGCTTCCTTCCTCTCGTTACGTTTTTTTCTTTTTTTGCTTTCGCTTTGGAATTTTTTTTTTATTAAATTTCAATGTACTTTCGAGTTGCCCGTAATGCACGAGTTTCTATTAAACTCGATACAAGAATATTAACGAACGAAGAGATCCATGAAAATACGAAGAATCTCTTCTGAAAAATATGTATATTTCCAGTTTTATTATTATGACGCCGCTATATATATACACATTACAAGTTCTCAAGGAGATCGTAGAAAGTTCGTCTTTCTCTCTCTCTCTCTCTCTCTCTCTCTCTCTCTCACACTCTCTCATACTCCTACTCCGTCTCTGTCCCTTCGCTGTTCATGCGCAAATTTTATTTCATCTCGAAATTCAAGTGAATCCGTAACGAGCGTAGTAAAATGTAAGATTTTAACGAGGCGTTAAGGTATATTAAAGATCGCTCTTCGAAGAATACTAATTCACCGTGCCAGTTTACTTTCTATCGAAGAATTATTATTAAAACGACGATACTCTCACAGTTGCAAAATAAAATAATAAAGTAATAAATTTGTACAATATTATTAATACATATAAGTTATAAATTTGTACAATACATTTGTAATACATTATAAGTAATAAATTTGTACAATATTATTAATACATTAGTTCGAACTACGAAAACGTCTTTTAATTTGTTTGATATTCTCTTTTTCCCTTTCTCATATAATCTCGAATCTCATTAACGAGTTCATCAAAATCACGCGTCCTCGACTCATCGATTCATTTCCAGGTAAAGGACGCTCTTTCCTAGTTTCGTATTTGCCAATTCCAAGCGTAGAACAATGGAACCACGCTAGCTATGTCGCTCGCTAACGTTCTCGCAATTATCCCTCGCGAATCGGATTCTTCGATGGTGTGGTATCCAACATCTTCTCTAAATCATTGTCTCTTAATCTTCCCTCGAGCTAAAGTCTATTGTTAAACTAACGCTTTTCCCGATACTATTACCAATTTTTCATCCAATTAAACAATGATCTTGATTTCATTTAATGAATGAATTTAATTAAAAAGACACAAAAAAATAAATGAATAAATAAATAAATAAATAAATTATCTGCAATTGCGCGTAATTTGATATAACAAAATTTCAGAGAGAACGAGATTAAAGCTAACAAAACTAATCGTCGGTTTTGCGTATTGCCCGGAACGGACTCGTTAAAATAACAAATAAAATGCGGATGAAGAAATTAAACACAGTGGTGACATTTTCACGACCGACGATCTATTTTTCAATAAATATGTATTTACTTGACTTTAATCGCTAAATCGATTTTTATTACTACGCGCTATTATCCTACAAAATATAATAACACGATATCTATTACATGAAAAATGTTATAAATATAATGATATCTGTAAATGTGTGTGTGCGTGCGCGCGGAAAAATAAATTTAATATGTTAAATTGTTTTCAACGAATACATTTTCATTAATTCCATTTGTAAGCTTACGGAATAACGTAAAATTCTGTCACAAATTGCGTTTTATCGAGTTTCGAAAGTGTTTCGTAGGTTCTGTAGATTGGAAAAATAAATCTCCGTACGTTAAATCGTTGAAGAGAAGTGGGAAAGGATCACTGATTGTAAAATGTAACAAAGTTTATATGACTGGTCGGGGACCAGTGGGATCGAGATGGAATTTATGACTGGTTGAGTCAAAAAAAAATATGTTACTTTCTCTCTCTCTCTCTCTCTCTCTCTCTCTCTCTCTCTCTCTCTCTCTCTCTCTCTCTCTCTCTCTCTCTCTTTCAAACGCACCATCTAATTTTCTCTCTTATCTCATTTTCCTTTTCATCGTTTTCCACGTTACATCCTGATTGCTGTACGAAGTGCGCATCATAATGCAATTTAAATCCTATCTGGAGACATACCAATGTCGGTAGAGTCCTTCAATCTTCCTAAATTGAAATTCCCTAATCTTATCAACGCTCGACTTTTCGACGGATCATTGGAATGTTTTCAAATTTTACGTACATATGTCTTTCCCCATCGCGTCTTTCTTTATCTATTCTATTTCTTTACTTCTTCTAAGTACGAAAAAGCATCATTCGTAACGATCCTTGCTAATAGAGATATTACGATGTCCCATAAGTTTCTTTCTTCTTTTTTTTCATAGTCAATCATAGCATGGCGCGGAAGAAACTTGGGAGACACCCTAATAGAAACGCAGATACAAACACGATATGACGTAGTATATACGTATGTACGTATGTATGTTGGTACACGTTACGTAAGATCCAGTCTTAATTATATTCATTATTACATAATCGCTATTACCTACTAAACAAGTCGATAAAAATATATTCTAAATATATGAAACAATAGGAGGGAATAATTGCGATACTCGCTGTTACTACATATGTAAAATTAATAGGAGTAAATTAAAAATCACCTCGAGGCTCTGATCGAATATTCCTTTTGCTTGTTCCAACGTCTGCGTTGCTCGGAGGTAACACAAAGACTGAATGAGAAATGAAAGCACCTCTGTTAGATAACCTTGACCGAAAGACAAAGATCTGTTTACGAGCGCTCCAGTTTAAACAACGTTCCGGTGTCAAGTTTGTTTCCCGTATACCGACAATTTGTGAAGTACTTATTTATATCTGTACACGTAAACACATACAATAGCTAGTGCTCATCGATATACCCTATGATACAATTTTAATTTTCGTCGTACTATTTATTTTTATTTTACGATACAGATACGCGTGTGTAGGTACCATGTATCTATGTATAGTATATACAGTATAAATATACATCATACCGTTTGCTTTATTTCCTACCATAACTTTTCTCGGATGATCACATTTTATCTCGTTTTCTTCCTAATTTATTACTTTTCTTTATCTTTTTTGTTCCTCGTTTTCTTTTCTCTCTTCCTTTTCTACCTTTCATTTCACCAATACTAAAAAAAAAGCATATAAACAAGTAAAAAAATATTAAACATCAAATGAGGATTTGAAATTTACATGCGAATGAATATTACGCCGAACTACAAATCTTTCGGAGTTACATATATGGAGTTCGTAAAAATAATACAAAAACCCGTTGAAAGTGGTAATAGATTTTATTTTAATGGTCGAAACGAGCGCGATCTAACACTCGAACGTACATACATAGGCGTGTGATATCTGAATGAAGAAAACCCGCTTACAGAATGCGAAAGAGGATTATATCGACCGTTTCTGATGCTGCGCGAATGTACATAACTGTATAATATATTATTCGTAGTGCTTACGTGTGTATGTGTGTGTGTGTGAATTATATAAAACTATACAGACAAAGTTACTTAACGATAACGAAAGAAAATTCGAAAGTAACGAATACTCGATTCTCCAATGAATAAGGCAAATCTTTCAATTACCAGTTATGGTGGTATATAAAAGTAGAATATAACTCGAACGAAAATGTAAATGTCTCTTATTCCGTCTACCGTAATCACGTACTATCTATGTATATAGGTTTGTCGAAAAGAAATAGACAGTAAGGAGAATAACACGAAAGAAATGAAGGAGAAACGAGAAAAGGTACGCGTGATTTAATTTAATGGAGCCACTTCGACGACGATTCGAATCTGCTATAGTCATGAAAGTCTTAGAATCAGACTTCGGAAACTTGCAAAATTTTTCTTTCGATTTTTCCAAAGAGAGAGAATATTTGGAAGACAAAGAGAACAACTTGACTTCTCTCTCTCTCTCACTCTCTCACTCTCTCTCTCTCTCTCACTCTTTCTCTACCTCTCTGATTTTTTATTTCCCTCGCGATCGTAGAACTTGTTAACGTTAAAATGAAAACTCGATTGTCACCGTCATTTCCTTTTCTTATTATCGTACACCCCGCCTACTCCTTTCGTACCTACGTTATCCTTTTCTACATGACGTCAATTTATCCACCTTCTCTTCACACACACACACACACACACACACTCTTCATATTCTGTGATCTCTTCTTTTTTTTTTCTCTCTCCGCATGATGGAGTCCGCGGCTTTTTCTCGCGCGGACACGAAAGAGAGAGAGAGAGCATATAAAAAGGATGCGGGCAATTCTCGTCTTTCTCTCGCCGGAGAGAGAAACGGATGGAAGAAAAATCTTTTTCATTCTCAGAGAGAGAGAGAGAGAGAGAGAGAGAGTGCGTGCCGTCATGAAGAACATCTATCCGAGCGTAGATTTTACGGCGGGATACTTCTTACCGGGATTGAGAAAGATCGAACGATCCTATAAATACTTACTTCCTCTCCGATGATCTTTCACCGGAAGGACGAGCTGAAACTCTCGGATATGTATCCCCGTCCAAGGTATCAAACCATCTTCTTTATGAAACCGATGGGAAAAGCGAGAGATAAAAAAAAAATATCACGTTCCCTTTCTTCTGGGAAGAAAAGAGGAAGAAAAGAAAAGAAAAGAAAAAAAAATAAATAAATAAATAACGAAGAAAAACGAATGGACAATTTTTCGTCCAATTCGAAATAATATAACCGAGTGATCATTTTCGATCTGCAAATACGTCACGATCTGTATGTCTCGATGGATTAACATTTAAAATAACGAAAGCGACACGCAAAAGATAAATCCATATATTTCGTGACTCGAAATTGCAAATGGGGTAGAGAGGGGGGGAGGAGAGGGTGAAAGAGAAAGAAGAAGAAAAAAGAAAGAAGAAGTGAAAGAAGGAACGAGCGTAAGCACATTTTGAAATGTTAATAATATACCTACGTTACATACATATGTATGCATGTACGTATGTTCAAACGTAGTACGTATAGCGTATATCCGTATACGTTTTAAGGTACATAGGTAAAGCGTAGCAGTCTGTTCACGAAGCTGGCTTTTCAAATTACAGTCAATAAAATTACGCGGAAAGCTCGACTACGAGGCAAATTTCGTATGTTGAGTAACCACCGACGACTGTGGTTACAAACGTTAAAATAAAACAAAATTACTATGTCTTTCCTTCTTGTTTTGTTTTCTTTTTTATTTTTTGTTTTTTTTTTCTTAATTCTCTTACGATCATTTCGAAAATGAAGCACGATTTATCCGTTTGATAACAATAAAGTTCTCAGTCGATCGTCTTAGGGTTTTTATTCTCGATGTCGGAATAATCCATCACTAAGAGAAAATGGCTCTCAGAGCTGCAAAGTCCCGATCTTGCAAATACTTTTCTTTCTCTTTTCATTCTCTTTCTCTCTCTCTCTCTCTCTCTCTCTCTCTCTCTCTTTCTCAGCGAAACTATCGATTATTTAAAATCCTCTCGCGATTATGTATTATTATTTTCTTTTCCACGAAGCTTTCTCTCTTCTTCGATTTGCATTGCTCAAGAAGCTAATAAGTAAATACATTATTAATTAATTACTTTGCTCTCTAAATAGAATTCGATCGTTTAAAATCTTCGCCCAGTCGTTGGAATATAAATCATTTCAATTCGTTTGATTTTTCGAATGAACGATTATAATACTTGAAATATTTATGAAATATCGTCGAAAAAAAGAAAATAAATCCGATCGATACGAACGTAATCAAATTCGAAAGACAATCGAGAAGACTACGTTCCGTATTATTTTTAGATTTATCTATATACGAATCCGGTACTCGTCAGATATATTTGAAAAGAATATATCCGGCTTTGTTCGTCAAAGTTAATACGTTACATGTCCGATCATGAATCGTGATAAAAAACACAAACGAATGGTTTGCTCTACATAAAAGTCAACGGACGTATGTAGGTACCCGCCATCTATCTATCTGCATGCAGGCATATATATATCGTTGCAAGAGCACAACTTTTTTTATCCATTGATATCTCTCAGTAATATTTAAATAAGACGTACACTTACGGATCATCGTTTTAATCGAATGAGCCTAAAATCGATACAATCGTTCGAACAACAGCCGTTCCTTTTTTCCACATTTATATATATTAAAAATTATTTCACTATGAAATCCGATAGAGAGAGAGAGAGTTACTATAATTCCTGAAATATAATCGACTTTAGAGAATTTGATCTTTCCCTCTCTTATTTTTTTTCCCCTAACTCTGTCTCTCCCCATTCTACTTTCATTCACGTCATTCTTTTTCACTAACCTTTTCTGCGGTGAGAGTTTTGAACGAATTTTTTTTCAAAATAGAATAAGACACAGCGGTACAAAGAGTTATACAATGTTACAATAGGATTTGAAATAATTATACTTGCGAAGTGAACGAAATCAAAGGATACCCTCGAAAGATGGGACGAGCTCCAAAGAATGAAATAATAGATGGAAGAGTAGTAGTATAAATGGAAAGTTGGTTACCTTCGAAGATAAAGTAAAGAAAATAAAGAAAATAATACAAACGCAGAGAAAGAGAGAGAGAGAGAGAGAGAGAGAGAGAAAATTTTATAAACTATCGACGTGCATTATATACGTAGTACATAATAAGAGTACCTATTAACCAAAGAACTGTATACAATGGTAGTGATGACGATAAACGATGAAAATAGGCCACACTCCGTTCTCTTTTTTCTTTCCACTTTCTTTCTCTCTTTCTTTTTTTTTTTTTTGTCCCCTCTTTTTGTCCTTTTTGTAAAATTTTAAACGATTTGTTTCCTTAGAGCTCGACGACATAATCGTATACCTTTTATTATTCTCATAAACGACGAGAATAATCGACGTACGATAGTCATTATCAGGCCTGATGTAGCATTTAGAATGAACGGATTGCCTCGCTCATTAGCGTTACACGCGTAAAAACTAAAAAGATATTCCAAGAGAAACCCTTTCGGTCCAGTACGCGCTAGCGTGTTCGCAGACCGGAACATTGTTCTTACGACGACAAAAACGTTTTGTTTTCCAGCTGGTCCCTTTCGTTAACGAGAACAAAATGAGTACGGGAAAGCATAGGGAAAAGGGAGGGGGGGAAAAAACGTAGAGTGAGGGTTACGACTACCGAACGGATTCTTTTCACTCCGAAAATCTACGAAAGACCTTCGGGAGAATTACGGGGAAGGAGAAGGAAGGAAAGGGAAGAGATAGACAGAATGAAAGAAAGAAAGAAAGAAAGAGAAAAAAGGAATGGAGACTGAGAACAAAACAAATGTTCGACGTTAAAAATTAGTTCGTTCTCGTACGAAAATTCACGAATTTTCTCTATGAGAGAGAGAGAGAGAGAGAGAGAGAGAGAGAAAAGAAAAATTTTCAAAACATAATACGAGCGTGAAAGTAGTACTTCGTTAAATGAAAACGAGATTAATTTTGACTCGGGTAGAATGTACGTACGCACACGAGTTTATACTATTTATGTGCACAAACGAGTGCGCGTACTTACGTGTGTATATTTGTACAATAAGCACGTAAAAAAAAAAAAAAAAAGAAAGAAAGAAAGAAAGAAGAAAGCAAAAAAAAATTTTGAGGGAAAGGTAAAGAAAAGTTTTGCGTAGGAAGAAAATTTTCGTTCCCTTCGTAAGCTTTGAGCTCGAAAGCACGTAGCTTTCTTCTAACTCGGACGTTAGAAAGTATTAAACTTTGTTCCTCACTTTTTCCCCTACAAGTCAACTCTTTCCCTTCTTCCCAGTTTCTTCTAAGCCGGTTCCTTTCTTATCCACGCGTTAACCTCACGCTCGAAAGCTTTCAACTCTCACGTTCCATCAATTCCTGTCTAATATTATTTTTTTTTTTTGTTTCTTTTCATTTCTTTCTCTCTTTATTCTTCCTCTTTCTTTTTCGTCTCTTAATAACGATTATAAAGTTCGTTCAACTTTAAATCCATGCTAATCGGATGCAGATTACGTTGGAATTTTCGAGTTTGCAGAGTTGTCAAACAAGAGAGACGCTATTCTGCACATTGATCATATAATAATCATACAATATATGATATTTGCATATATCAAATTTCTCACTTGTTTATCTTTCCTCTGGCATGTTAATAAATCGTGCCATATGAATTTTCTGTTATAAATGATCCGAAATGAAACGTATGTATGAATTTATGTTACGTAGAGAGTTAATTTATTTAGACCGTTGTTTCATAAATCTTCTTTTCTTTTATTTTTATTTATTTTTTTATTTTTTTATTTTTTTTTTATCGAACGAACGTAGCCAAAAAAAGTTAATGAAATTCTGTATAATTTCGTGAACGTTCGCGTTCGAAATAAATTCACTGGTCGGCAATAACATTGGCGAGTAATTTCTTCGAATGAAAATCGTCGTTTCGCGGCGACTAATAGAAGATCTCAAAAGACATTTAATAATCCTTTCGACTGCGACTCCACTAATAGCTTTTCTTGTAAAATGAGAAAGAAAGTCAAATGGAAAAGGAGAGGGGAGGGGGTGAAAAAAGAGAGCTTGATTTGCATTGAAGACGATCTTGCGTTTACTTTGACGCTCTTTAAATCGGCGCCTTAAATTAATGGCACAAAGAAAGCAGCACGTAGGAAGTTAAAAGAGCGTTACGACGATTATAGAGATGAAAGATATGCATAAAACGAAACTCGTAATTGTTTACTTTGTAGCCATTGTTATCATCAAGAGAAATAAAATGAAATGATTCATTACGACTTCATAAATATTACATATTTCATAGCGATTCGGATAAACTAATAGATTTTCGATTCTCTTTCAGAATAATACGTTTGAAAATATATTTTACGTTTACGATTATCGACCATAGTATTATATATCATCATCAATCGTATATTAAACGTGTGCGCGATTTTATATATCGAATTTCTAACGTTACAACGTTTTTTAATCAAATCGAAAAATATTTTCGACGATATAAAACGAACGTAACAGAACCGAACGAACGAACGAACGAACTCTCGTGCAATACTCGAGAACGTGCCAGTGATAACTCAGAGCTCGCATTAATACAGGAGGGGGGGGGTGGTGGAGGGAGATGGGGAAGAACATTTTCAAGTCCTATTTTTATTTATTCTCAGGCGAGTGTCGATAGAAACTGGTGTTCGAAAATCGATGACCTATATGGCAAGCAAGTCTTATTCAGAACGTTTACTACGAAGCCGTTCCATTTTCACTCACGATACGCACGCTTTGTCCATTCACCATTCGTATTTCTAAATGTCGGATGTAGTTTCAGGATCTGTAATACATTCTTAAAAGAAATATTCATAAACGTAAAAAAAAAAAAAAAGAAAAAAAAACACGCATCACCGTCAAGGATCCTTCTACAGTTTAGAAGAACTTAACAATGTGCTATCCAGAAAGAGAGAGAGAGAGAGAAAGAAAAAAAAAATATATTATTTGATTCCATGCTTAAAGCATTAAAAGAGGATAGAAAGTCGGAAGTAAGTCGAAGAAAACAATTTTAGAGATGGAACGACCTTATATTTCCCCTTTTTTCCTTTTTATTTGGCGGTAAAAACATTCGAAAGGATCGGACCTACGACTACGAATCTCGCTTCTTTAATAATAAATGCATTTCGGTGGAGGACTTACTTCGCATACCAAAATCCTCTGAATATTTTAAGTTAACGTTGCGCGCGAGCGAGCGGGCGTACGAGGAGGACGCAGAAACGTGCCATGAAAGATGCATAAACGCACGTTCGATCTTCCGTAAGATGCTGTGTCTCTCGTGCTCGTATTACGTGCCCGCTAAATGTAAGCACGATTTTTGAAAAAAAAAAAAAAAAAGAAAAACAAACAAACAAACATTCCATAGGGTCCTATCTATATCTACGTATTTGGCGATGTGAATATTCGTGGGAGGAACGAAAAAATAATAAAAAAAAAAAAAAAAAAAAAAAAAACAAAAAAGAAGAAAGAAAAAGAAAAGAGAGAGAAGAGCTAAGGAGAAAAAAGATTTCGTGTCACGAACGTCAATAAAAGGGGGCACGAATGTTCGAGACGGGAGCTCTTTAATAACTTCTCACGAAATGCCGAGCATACTTTTGATGGAATTACTTCGAAACTCGCGACGAAAGAGCGGAATTTTAAATAAATAAGTTTCCAAGCGGATCTGGACCAGAAGGTAGACGCTGCCTTTGTCCGTAGATTCGTCGCAAAGTACGCCCTTCTTCTACTGCAGAGATTTTTATTTTCTGATTTAGTGCTTTTCATTCGGAATAGACGAAGATGGGGGAAAAAAAAATATATATATATATTTATACATGGCATATATCGTGCGACGATTTCCATCTCCGTGAAATGACATTAGATTTTTTTTTATCCTGAAAATATCCGAATGGAATATCTAAAGAAGAAGGAGGACAAATAGAGAACAAAGGGAAAGGAAACAGAAATCTTGACCTTTATAAATCTCGAAATGAAAAAAAAAAAGAAATAAATAAAAAGAAAAAAGAAATGTTTTTTTTTTTCGGTCTTCTATGACACTTTAATACGAATATTTTTTTTTTCTCCCGATATCGAATATCGATAAGTGCTATACGTTAAGAATTATCTAAAGTGTGACGAAATGCTCGAAGGATAAACTTATTTTACGACGTTGTACGTAGATAGATACGATATAAGGTCAGACCGTAAGCCGTTATATCTCTCAAATTGCCTGCTGGTTTTCCACCCACCTTTCTTGGACCTTTTAAAAAAAGAGAAAATAAAACGACACACACACACACACGCACACGCGCGCGCATCCTTTGTATATGTACATAGGTATATACATGTACATATATGTGTGTCGTCAACCTTTTTCTTTCTTTACTTTCTCTCTCTCTCTCTCTCTCTCTCTCTCTCTCTCTCTCTCTCTCTCTCCCTCTATTTCTATCCTCCTCAGGCCTTCCTGGTCGAAGCTTTGGAAATTTCTAAAGAGAACCCATCTTCACAAGCAAAGAGAGAGAGAGGGAGAGAGAGAGAGAGAGGGAGGGAGAGATAGATAGATAGATAGAGGAGAGACAGATATCTTTCGTTCAAGCGCGTTCAAATTTAGCGGGGATTTATGGAGATGAAGCCAAATAAGATTGAGCTCGATTCGAAGCACGTTGACGGATATTTGGTATTTTCGCGAAGCTCGAATTTTCTCTCCCTTCTTACCTCTCCCGCTACTCCCGCTACTTCTTCCCCATCTCGTATCATCGATCCATTCCTCTTTATCTACTTTTTCTTTTTCTTTCTTTTCTTTTTTTTTTTTTTTTATCGAAGAACGATCCCAAGAACGATAGCCGACCCAAAAAGGACTTCGTAGAAAATCTCTTCGAAAATATTCAATTATATTTAATCGTTGTTTAAAAATAAATTTACAAATAAATTTAAATAAATCCGTCGAGATATTTGAAAGGTATCGATATATACCACGTTTCATCTTAACGTACATTATTTTAAACCGTTAAGAAAATGCTCATCTTTATTTTCCACCCTTTCCCTCGTTCCTTTTTTCATTTCTTTTCTTTTCTTTTTATTGTTATTATAAATATTTTTTTTTCTTCTTTAATTTAACGAGACACTTTAAAGAGATTCCCCGTACATTCACGACGCAATGAATCTATTGTAAAGAGGGAATCCACATCGGTCCATCCGATTCCTTTTCTGCATTCGTTTAATGACGTCTCTCGGATATAATACGAGCACGTCAACGTACACTATGGCGAAACCACGCATGTTAGGTACCTTTTTCTTGGTTTAATGTCGCGTCACGGATAGAGAAAAGGAAAGGCTACAACTTGGCCTGGGGTAAGGCCGAACAAAAGATGTGGATTCCGTCATCTCCGGAGAAATAGGAAGGAAAAGTTTCTAGTAAAAGGAAAGGAGGGAGGAGAAACTTGAAGAAAAACGGAGATACAAAAAGAGAAAGAAAGAATGAAAGAAGAAAAGAGAAAGAGAAAGAGAGAGAGAGAGAGAGAGAGAGAGAGTAATGAAGGAGGGTCTCCTTTGGGAGATTTCTCATACGTATGATGAGAGAATTCAGTCTATCTCTCTCTCTCTCTCTCTCTCTCTCTCTCTCTCTCTCTCTCTCTCTTTCTCTCTCTTTATCTATCTATCTATCTATCTTTTTCTTTCTTTCTTTCTTTCTCTAGTAAGTCATTCGCTAATGAATTACTAGCATTCTAGACTTACAACTCTAAGTTTTAGAGAAAAGAAAATAGAAAGAGAGAGAGAGAGGGGGGGGAGAGAGGGGTAGGTTTATAAGGAGGGCCCCGTATTATGTCGCATAAAGTGGAACGTCCTCCTGACGTTCCGACGATGCGTTTGATATCGCGCCATGAGATAAAGGCAAACCGGTTAATTGGCTTCACCCTAGGGAATACCGAATACAAAGGGATATTCCCCGATTTTGTTAGCCACGTGAAATGTGGCCGCGATGGGACGTTCGAGTATATCTTTTGCTTCGTACGACGAGATCATTCTTCCGAGATTATTTTGGAACTAGCTCGTAAAAACTGACCGTATATACGTGACCGTAATAATATTCTTCTTCGTCGAACAAAGAGTAAACTTTTGAGTATCATTGATCTTCAATGATCAGATGAACGATATCATTAATATCTCTAACATTCTTATAATTAGACGGTAACATTTAAAACGTTATAAGAATTGTTTGTTGGGCTTATGTGAGTAATATCCACGATAAGATAACACGATCGAAAAAGAAACAAAATACAAAAATAATTAACTTCCGTGTACCTAGGATAGATAAACCTATATATTATAAATCGCGTTAAATTGTTTTCCCAAAACCCATCTGTTTTTAATCTAGACGATAGATCCGACGTAATATTTTCTTGGGCGCGAGGATACCAATCTCTCACTTCGATGTTCATCACGAAACATCGGACCGATGGGATAAGGCCTCGCACGAAATAACCGTGCTCTGCTCGAAAATGTGAAAATGCTTACCGGATTCAACCAAGTGGAAGTGGCAGAGCCAATTCCGATTTTCAAGAAAAATCGCGAGAAGACGGTGTTGTCGAAGAGCCGAGCTGGAAAATCGATCGGCTCTCTGCGTGCTAACACGTCAATGCGCCTCGAGATTAAATAGGGTATACATAATTGCGCGTGTACACGGCACGCGTATGCGCGTACATGAAACTTTGCAATTAGAAAATTTTTATCCCGACGACTCTCAAATCGAGGAATAAAGTCTTCCAACGTGAAACGCAGTACTTCGTGTTCGAAAGTTTTTTTTCTTTTTTTTTTTTTTTTTTTTTTTTATACCCACGGGAAATGAAAGAATAGGGATGCAAGAAAAAAATGAAGAGAAAATTTTTACTTCGTTTCGTTCGTGCGTTCGGGAACACTGATTGGTAATAAAATACGAACATGATCGAAGCAGGTTAAGATGTTCGTTTATCGGGAGTAAGAGAAGGGAAGCGATAAAACAGAGATAGAGAGAGAGAGAGAGAGAGAGAGAGAGAG
>OU426996.1:6984507-7087007 GCA_911387935.1 Dolichovespula saxonica | reverse complement strand
ACAACAAATTTGTAATAATCAACATCACGTCGATAATATCCGATTAATAATCATCAGCGTCGTTCGGATCGAAGGGCAAAGAATAAAAAGAACCAAAAAGAGAAAATCCTCATTTTCGACTGCTCGACAAAAAAAAAAAAAATAAATAAATAAATAAATACGATTTTCAGCACGTACGATATATTGGCTGTATCGTGCACGAGGTCTTTGTTTCAAGAACGATTTTTTCCCCATTGCTCCGAGGTCGTATCCACTTTCCTCCTCGTTTTCCTCCCCTGCTTCGATAACACCGAGCGTCGCCCGGGGGATGAGTTCATAGACGGTAGGGGAAAGGCAAAGGGAAAAATAACGGGGGAGGAAAAATAGAAAGAAAGGGAAAAAGAGAAGTCTGTCGGTGGTTCGTGGACTCGTTTCATTTGAATAGAATCCACGCGATAACGCCCCTCGGCGGCATACCCGTTAAGCACCGACCACCAACGACAAACCGAACACGACAACCTCGGGCCGCTGTTGTTGCTAACGACGGCGACGACAACAACAACGACGACGACGACGACGACTACGACGACGACGACGACGACGACTACGACGACGATGAGGAAGTGGAAGGATGACAAGCACGTCTAGTTTTCCCGGGGGCGATGCGCCTGGAAAACGCGAACGAACGGACCGAAGAAGGAAAGAAAACATCGGTCTTGTCGACTCTCAGCAACCAGGAACGACAAGCAAAAGCGACATGGTAGTTTGTCGGGGCCAACCTTCTCTCTTCTTTCTCCCCCAACCCACCCCCACCCACCCCCATACTATCCAACCGACCTCGTTCCTTATTATTCCTCTTCGTTGAAACAACGAAGGCTTCGTTGAAATTTCTTTTGAACGTTTTACCTATCACCACCACCGTCAAACATCAACCGCCACCAACACCAAAACATCAACCATCCTTCAAATTTCTCGTCGTGATATTCAGCTTTCAGTTTTATTTTCCACCAATTCTTCTATATTGCGAAGAATAGCGGACGGGGAAGGAGGTTGGAAACGTTAGAACGAAATTCCGAGAGAAATTTATCGGGGACGTGCTCGTTCAGGAGAAATATACGCCCATGGTGTATTTCTACGTGGAAGACAATGGCCGTCGTCGCGATGGCCTCATTCGAAATCCCCTATCGTCCAACTTCGATCGTGAATTTGTCCGAAACTCCAAGCCGACGGACACCCCCTCCCCCCTACGTATTACCCGAAATAATGTACGCGGACGTTTGGATACATTTTGGCATCTATCGACGACGATTGGGACGACATTAGCTTGATTAAAACATCAACCTCTCTCGGACTTCTAATCGTGCGCGGAGTTCAACGCTTCTACGATGCAATACACTCGAATGTAAATGGATTAAGAAAAGGTTATAAAAGGGGGTCATGGCTCTGTGGAGATTTAACTTATCAGAAAATAGGTAGAAACATTTTCGCAATTCTTTTTCTCTGCTTATCTTTCTCTCTCACGCACGCACACGCGCACACACACACACACACACACACACACACACACACACTCTTTTCTCTCTTTCTTTCTCGAATGAACGAATGCAGCTAACTTCTGTTTTCCCTTTTTCGCTTAGTCAAAGTAGTGAGAGACAACTGTGACGTCTCTGTCACCGTTACTCGTCTTCGTTTTCGTTTTCAACGAAACACTATGCAGCATTTGTGCGAGAGTAACACCGTGAGTCACGGTGCGATGACGACGACGCCGACGAATAGAAAAAAAAAAAAAAAAAAAAAAAAAGAAAGAAAGAAAAAAAAAACAAGAAGAACAAGAGGAAGAAGAAAAAAAGAAAGGAGAGAAGAGACGAAAACGAAAAGAAAGAAAAATGAGGGGAAAAATAAGAGGGGGGAGAAAGGAGAGGGATAACAGAGGGAAAAAGAAAAGCAGGAAAAATAAAAGAAGAGAAAAGAAGTAGGTACCATAGAAGGAGAAGGATGACGGCGTCGTTTCTACTAGAAAGCAAATAAAGAAATGCCACCTTTTATCTCGCGAATGACAATGCTTCGGATCGATGCGTTTGACTGTCGCTATGAGAATTCCACGGCTTCCTTGGAATTTTCTCTTCTGCCTCTTTCTCCTCCCCCACCTCCTCCTCCTCGTCACTACCGACCCCCTCTACACCTCCACCTCCTTTATCACTCTCGCGTTCACCCTCGTTTTTCTACGCCGGTGAATGTAATGCCGCTCGATCTCGATTACACGTTCCGATTTTCCGAGCAACGACGTTTCATCCTCTCCAATCAGCTTTGTAAGAATGTCCTCGGGAAGCAAGAGAGTCACGTTCAACCTTTTCAAAGATTCCCCAGTTGAAATATATTCATCATCCATTTCGTTTCTAAAGTCACGATTACTTTAATGAGAACGTAAGTGGTGCGCCTCGTGAGAATTAGAGAGGATCCGATCTACCACGGGGTTCTCGGTTTTATAATCCCCCCCCCCAAAAAAAAAAAAATACATTTTTCAATGTTTAAATTTAATATTTAATCTATTTTTAAATGCCGTATTAACATTGAATAATAACGATTACACGTAGTACGTTGTATCTTCGACGATAACGCGATTATTATTACTTCATCCGATAAGCGACACATAGTTTTAAACTATCCTGAGAAAATAATCTATAGAACGATTATGGTGTACCGCCGTTTATGGTTCTATTTGCCCCGTCACGGTTAACACGCCACAATGATAATATCGTATGCAGATGGAAGCAGTTAGATCGTGAAGGCACAAGAGGGTAAGGACAAAACGACTAGGACTCGAAACTGCGTTGTACCGAATTGAATCTGCAGTGGGAGCGGGGGAGGAGGAGGAGAAGGTGGGGGGAGGGAGTTTTTCAACTCGTACACGAAGACGATTTCGACCTTGGCGTTGGTAGAGAACTGGCGGTAGAGAACTTGGAAATGGAAGCGCAAATTGGTTGGATAATGTATAATAAATCGATATTCATAAGTTGCACGCTCGAAGACATAACGATCTCAAATTTTGATTGAAAATTTGATACCATCGGCGAAATTGATATTGGAATAAATTCATTGTTCTCTTCGAATTTCGTTATTCGTACTTTTCACGTTAAATCCTACGATTAAATTGTCAAAGTGAAATTATTCGAATAGTTTTTTTTTTTTTTTTTACAAAAATGCGAAGATAAAAACAAAAAAAAAAAGAAAGAAAAATTTCAAAAGCAAGCGAATTCATTGGCTTCTCAAAATTCGATGTCATTCTTTTTTCTTTTTTATTGGCCTCTCTCTCTCTCTCTCTCTCTCTCTCTCTCTCTCTCTCTCTCTTTCACACACACTTTTTTCTTTCCATTTTTTTTTAAACTGTTACACGTTACACGAACAACTCTGGTCAACTGTGCCAATTATAACGACACGTCGGAAAAAACTTTTACATGCATCCAGCATGTGATAGAACAAAAAACCATCCACACCTGATTTCGGTACACTGCATATGTATAATAGTTTGCAGTTTTTTTTTTTTTTTTTATCTCATGCTCCGCGAGAACGAGATTCCGAGCTTCGGTTTATCATCCGTTTTATAGTGGATACGATATAGATGTTTCCTCTTTTTTCTTTTTTTCTTTCTTTTTTTCTTGTGTTAGAAAAAAATTCGACGAATTTCTAGTTATTCAGTTGACATGGTGAAACGTTTATTTGTCGTTGAATATTTAAAACATAACATATTTCAAAAAAGATCGATTCAGCTTTACGAATCAAAAACAATATTTTAATTGTATATTTTTTATACACGTACATACATACATATATATATATATATATATATATATATATATATATATATATATATATAGCCAATATAACAACAAATGAAATTCGATAAATTATATTATAAATAAAAAAGAAAATATCACGAATATCTCGGTGGGAAAAGTTACATCCATTCAGTGCTTCAATGATAAACTGCTTATCTTGGAACAAACTTATAAAATATTTGAACTGCAGTAACTGGCAGTAACGAGCATTCTTTTTCTTTATTTTCTTCTTACCAGTTCTTCGTTAGTATTGGAATAAGTTTCGAAAATGGTCGTTGACAGTGTTTACCCCCTCCCTCGTAAAAGGAGTTAAGAAAATCCTCTTACGCGCTTGAAACGCACACGGCATGATTTACGACGAAGCTTTCGATGAAAGTTTCATGAAATAACAGCTGCAGATACGAGGAGATCGGTAAATACAAACTGTAGTAGTTACTAACTGAACAATTTATGACAAATTCCTTCTCTTCCTCTTCTTCCTTTCCCCTCCCCCACCTCTATTTTTCTTTTTTTATACAATGCATTAATGTAGTACAAAATTTACGGATAAGGGAAATTGGAAAAAAACTTTCGTTCCATCCGTAATAATAAAATCGTCGATTGAATAATCAGCATAGAAAGTAAATTACTCAAAATAACAAATTGATTACAAATTATACATTCAAAACTATATAACGCAAAACGAATGGAATAATGAGAAAGACGATAGACGTCTTACCGATTTCCAAAATACACGGTAATATCGAAGCGATTCGACAAAACGAGTATTTCAATGTAACGTAATTAACTTGAAAACTTTACTATATTCTTTTCTCAGAAGAATCCATGTATTACAAATTACAAAATCCTCGAGATAGAAGAACATGTACGATCGTACGAAGGTATGTTTCAAAATGACTATATAAACTCGAATACCGTTCGACTTCGAACACGTTGGGATATCGAATATTGAACGTCCACGAAACGTTCGAGAAATATAAAATAACGTTTGAATCGATTTTCCGATAAAATATTCCTGGAAAACAGACGAAGCTGAGTACTTGAATCGGATCGACAGGTAACTACGATCGAAGAATGGAATAATTAAAGTCGATTTCGTGAATCGTGTGAGAGAACGAGGAAAAGGAGGTGGAGGAAAAGGGAAAGGGGGATTGAGGTTTAATCTCGCGACTGAAATGATCGCATCGTTAAAGTAGTCCCAATTCGTTTATATTCATCGAAGGCTCGTAATAAAACGTAGATTCGATTACTTGTCTTACGAAAGAGAGGGAGGGATGGAGGGAGGGAGGGAGGGAGGGCGGAAAGAAGATGATATTATACGTATGTACGCGTATGCCCGGCTACCTGATTTAGGATGAAGTGGTACCACTTAACCGACGTTCCAACGGACATGAAGATAGAGAAGGACACCACCAGGTCGAATAAATCGCGTAGAATGGCGATGGTAGTGAGCCAACGTTCGTTCGCATAAATTGAACGTGACTGCCGGGCGCGTGTCAGCATTATCGTGGCACTTGCCGTTAACCGGGATTAATATTCCGAGTCGGCTAATAATCCAAGATATTCATACTCGAGCGCGTACTCGGCCAGTACTCGCCCGTACATTGAAACGAGCGAACGCGAACCATACTCTATACATTCGCCTAACTGTTCCGTAACACGAGCTCGAAACGTAATTATGATCCGACGATGAAAATTAGATGCACATGTTACATTGCTAAAGTGAAAGAGAGAGAGAGAGAGAGAGAGAGAGAGAGAGAGAGAGAGAGAGAGAGAGATATCTACCGTCAATATCTTTAATAAAGAACGATAATTGCAAACGTAACCAATTCCTCACTCCTTTCTATTGTTACCGTCGACAATTGTAACGTTCGATTACGGTCGAATACTAATACTTGAACGGGGTTTTGAAGAGGGTTGATTCGATGATTTGATTCGACGTACAATGGTTACCTTTTGTAAATCTCGTACGATATGCATTTAACATTCGCATGTAGTTTTTCCAAAATATAGGATAGAATAAACGTCATTTCGTCGTAACGCGTGATAATTCGTATTCGCTCGTTGCCCGATGTCCATACGTATTAGTAAATTCAACAGATTAGTAAGAGATAAACGATATCACGGGGCGTTTGAATTATTTAGAGTTAGATAGGAGTTCGATTTGTTTCCACGTATACAATTCGCTTTATTATTACATACATATTACATAAGGCAATTTTGTCGAGAATGTAATAAACCCGTTCAATACGGCAAATATAAAAGGACAATGTCGTCCGAATATATTCGTAATAAAGTTTACATAAGGGAATTAATACGAGCACGAACCGATATCACGTTGCATGTAATATTTGTGGATAAAATATTTTCGATTGTTTAACAACCATTAACACGTACTAGGAGTTGTATCTGTTACAGATAGATATTTACGTACACCGTCACGGCAAATTATCTTTGAAATTATATCGATGGTAATATTCGATTAGTTAGATCGATTGATCGAGCGACAATGTTATATTATTTTATTTCTTCTCCTTCTTCCTTTTTTTTTTTTTTTCTTTCGTGCGATTGTCAAACATCAATGCGCAAACGAATTCGATTCTTTTTACGTCTACGATTTTATCGGTTAGAACGAAAAAAAAAAATAAATAAATAAATAAAAAGAAAAAAGAACGAAAGAAAAAAAGAATTATAATTTATAATACAATTTAACTAATATTACATTGGTATAATAACGTTAGAGGATATAATAGAATTGGTAGATAGGCTATGCCGATAAAATGATCAGATTTATCAGCATGAAATTCAAACGAAGAAAGGTGTTGGTCGTGCATTGTCCGTTGAGTCACTTCTCGTTTGTAAATCAACGAAGCGTTTTAAACTGGGTAGGAACATCGCGCGTGCAACTGAACTCTCGCTATTAATTTGTCGTTGGGCGCAAATGAAATGCGCATTGCGCTCGACGGAGCGTAATTCACGAGGCAGAATTAATGTATCGCAGGGAAGGCTTCAGGAACCTTTCTCTGCTTAATTGCATTACGGCGGTTCGACGCCGGCTGATTTAATACTTTACATTTAATTTAAGAAAGGCCGCCGAGGCATACTGGTGGATACGAGAAAAGAGTCCTCATTTGCATAGCCACGTAAAGTATTGTTGGTCGATCGAGGAAGAACACGTTCTTTCTGTAAATCGATTGTTAACCGTCAAAGCTAATCTAATGTCTTCCACTTTCTTCGATCGATCGAAGATCTTTACAATCGATATTCTTCTCTTCTCTCTAAATAAAGACAGAGAGAAAACGTTACAAAACGAATTTTTATCTTAAACAAATTTAAATTTAATTAAGAAATTGTTTCTAATATCAAATGGATTATTAAGAATATTGGAACCAAATGAGTATGAACATTTGGAGCAAAGGAATGATCATGAAATATCCTGTAGTCTTGTTAATGTAACATCGAAACACATTGATTGGTCTCTCTCTCTCTCTCTCTATCATACTCCATTCACCTTTTTGAGTTCCATCTTTTTTTACTTTTGCGCAAAATCAATACACTTCTCGACAAAGAGCGCGAAAGGGTGAGCATGCTCGTATCATTCTTTTTTCATATAGCAAGCTCGCTCGCGTGTACTATGTTTCCTTTCGTCCTTTTTTTTCCTTTTTTTTTTTTTTTAAAGAGCGCTTGATAAATGGGAACTCGATAACACGGAATCCAGAGTGTCTCCCTCTCTCTCTCTCTCTCTCTCTCTCTCTCGCTCCCAGTCTCTCTATTTTTTCTCTTCTTTCTCTTTTTTTTTTTTTTTTTTTTTTTTTTTTTTTTTAGAGCAGATTCGCCTGGAAGCCCGAGGCTCTATAGCCCTCTCTCTTTTCCTCTCTACTTCGACATTCCTTTCTTTGTTACGTCGGACTATTACTCATAACGTGCGCAATCGGTATTTACGAAGACTATTTCGAGCGATTCTACGCGATACCAAAGTCATAACAGTTAAAAGCCCTTGATCGTCCGTGCGAACATCCTGATGAAAAGATTAAAACATAATCTTTCGATTCTGTTCCCTTGGAATCGTCGTTCCTACCGCTGAACCGTTCGTTTATTTATTAAATCGAGGATTAACATTTCGATAACTTTATATCACATTTTTACATTTTCGGATTTTAGTAATATTGTTGTTATTAATAATATTTCATTTTAACCGTTAATAGTTTCTACTTTTATCTAAATTTATTAACGTGTGTATACATATATATATTTATCAGTCTATATTTTTTTTATAACAAATTGTGTTAAGTTACTTTCACGAGTAGGCGGAGTTTAGAATTTATTTTTAAGGTCAGCATTTCCGCAGAACTGCTTATAACAACTTTTTTTTTCTAAAGAATTGAAAGACGATTATTAACGATGCTATTAAAAAAATAATAATAATAATAAAGGAAAAAAAATTGCTTTTTAATATGATCTTTGTCGGAAGTTTTTATGAGTCTTAAGTTCCCGATACATTATCACGAAAAGGGAATATATTTGCACGACCCATTGACCTATATAATTTTATTAAAAAGGAGCATCGAAATAGTGACCTAGATAAATTCCCCAAAAATTCTACGCTTCGTTAACGATACAAACTATTTCCATTTCCATTTACTACGACCGGTAAACACTCATATCGCTTATTTCTTAGATTACGAATGACAAATCTTACGAAAAGTCGTGAAATAAATATCGTTTCGGGATAAGAAACAAAAAAAAAAAAGAAAGAAAGAAATATCCTCTATACCAACGTAGTTAGATATCATCGATATAACAAGATCGATTTCGTCGATATTTCTAACAAATAATTTACCCGGTCGATTTACTATGACACAATTCGATCACTTAAAAAAATTTATCCTTTTGTATTATTACACAATGTTTCTTAAATAACAACGCAATTATCGTAATGTAATTCCTGCTATTTCAGCCATTCTGTTCATTATTATTATCAAACATGAATTAATTAATGTACTCTCGTAATACGAGGTTTCGATCCTACACACATACATACATATACATATATATACACACACACACGCGCATATATATATATGTATGTATGTATGTATGTACGTATATGTATATGTTAATGTATATATGGATACGGAGTGTAGTTTATGCGAATTTATTTTTCTCCATTCCAACTTCTTGTTTCGTACCGGTAGCAGTGTTATACGAGATCTTTCTCCCTTTTCAAATCTATATGCATCCCCATGGAAAAGGTTTCTACTACCATATTGTATTTTCAATAACTCACCTTTTTCTACTACCCGTAGAAACTCGGCGACCAATGCTTCTCTGGCTTGGGCAGAACCAGCAACGCCGGCGCCATCCAATTTATTCGCTTACAAAGGAATTTCAGATCTCGTTTTCGATTACCATGTCAACGACACGAGCGATTTTGCGTACCGGTAACATCGCTACGAAACCGAGGTGGGAGATATAACTCGCATCTACTTTCAAATCCCATTGGATATACCACCTTCAATTTGCTTTCATATCAATGATATTATGGTACTGTAGTAATAACACCGAAGAAAATATCATTACTTTGTCTGTCATTTCTTTTATTTTTTATTTTTTTTCTTTTTTTTTCTTTAATTTCCCGATTGATTCATCGACGGTTAAGAGAAAGAAAGAAAGAAAGAAAGGAAAAAACAAGAAAATTGATTAGCATTAAAAGGAATAAAGCGTTTATATACCTCGCAGATCCAAGTTGATTCGATTTCTTTTTTCTTTCTTTTCTTTTCTCTCTTTCTTTCTTTCTTTCTTTTTTTTTTTGTTTTCTTTTTCTTTCGTAACCTCGAAAAGTTCAGAACATGTTATACGGGAATAACTATGCGGGAGATAAAGGATTGTGCACATAAGCGCGCGAATGATGTAACTCCATACATAAAACTTGCAAAGAAAACATAGATTTCATGAACCCTTCGTAGAAGGTGTTGGCCGTACTCCAATTTTTCGAAGCTCTATAACGCCAAAAAGAGTTATATATTAAAGTTGATGTTTAAGAAATATTTGTAGCCGCCTCTTTGTAGACTCGATTTATCGGATGGTAACTGTTCCAAGGATAAGAAAAGACGCATTTGAATTTAAATCGAAATTTAATCGACGTATACCGAATTAATATTATCACGAAGAATATATACGAATAATATGATCCGATTATTTCAATGATTTAAATTAAAATTTCTTAAGATAAGATCGGATAAGAGGGGGGGACGTTCTTGAAATTACAATAGATAGGAGACTTTAACGTTTCGAAATGGATACGAAAAGCAATCGACGGAAAATCTGTGTGTATAAAAAATATTTTTGTATAGGTATACCCAGATAGCAAATCTTTTGCAACGCGAATCGAAAGATCAACGAAATTCATACGCGATGTTAAGGAAATAATCGTACAAAGTATTTTACGCTTTAGAAGTTATGGTTAAAGAACGGTTATTGAAATTCCCCATAATACTTCTACGTTCGAAGGGGAAAGCTATTTTCTTTTATCAAAAAAAAAAAAAAAAAAAAAAATACACTCCTCTTATATCGTAATAATGTTAAAATAAATACCGTCTGGATATCACTGGACTCTCATCGTATTTATGAAAAATTGTATTCCATTACGGGAATAATTACGGGAAGGAAAAAACAAACAAACAAACGAACGAACGAACG
This sequence comes from Dolichovespula saxonica, assembly GCA_911387935.1. Taxonomy (NCBI): domain Eukaryota; kingdom Metazoa; phylum Arthropoda; class Insecta; order Hymenoptera; family Vespidae; genus Dolichovespula; species Dolichovespula saxonica. The sequence goes on along the minus strand of OU426996.1, from coordinate 7,076,493 downwards.
AACGAATGAACAAACAAACACGAAATATGACGAGAATAAATTACGATCTATAATGTTTTGCTTTTCCATTATATTTGCTTCCCTTCTTTCATTCATTCCCCAACTGACAAATTGACATGGGAAAATTGACATCGGTAAAATATTCAATAATGCAAACGAAAAACGTCTCCGCGTTTTTATGTTCCGATAAATAAATTAAAAAAAAAAAAAAAAAAAGAAAAGAAAATGAAATAAAATACAAAAAAAAACATCGACAAAAACGAAAGATCAAAATATTTGCAAAAACGAATGATTTAACGAACGCACATTGAAATGACTGATTGTAAATTGATTTCATTTGATTTTAAATCGAAATAAATAAATATATTATAGATCCAATCAATATCAGCATAAATCATTTCCCTTATATCGAATCTAGTTTCTGAGATATGTCGTGCATTAAACTTTTCACGATAACAAGAACATAAGGAACTAACTCCCCGCTGGCCGTGCATAATAAATGACTCGGAACCGTCGCCGTAATATGTCGCTAAAGCCATTTAGAACTTTCATATATTAACGATGGGATTCGATCAAGTTTACGTAAGGTTCAAATTAAACGCGATGAAAGATATAATGTACCTGGAGATTAGGTGGGCAGTGATCCAGAAGTTCCAACATGTGCCTGATGTTCTGTGCGTCCTGTATCACGAAGTTCAACTCCATGTCGAATTCTCCGCCCACGAGCTGTAAACATAAAGAAAAATAAATAAATCGCACACAATCATTAATATATAGATAATAAATAATATAAAAAAGAAATACATATATATATATATATATATATATATATATATATTTCTATATTATTTGTAATGGCAGGAATCGATAGTTTATAATTAAATGTGTTCTCTATATTCTCGCGAATAATTTTTTTATAAGTTAGAAACGGGGAAAAAAAAGCGAAATATTTTTCGGAAAGAAATTCTCCGGGGAAACTATCGAGTCTAGTAGATTTTCAGTCGAATTCGGAGATCGAGCACTATATATATTTCCAAGCTTGCTCGTACGTAAACTGATTTATAAAAAGAATTTTTCGGTATAACTGAGCCACAAAAGTCACTTGGAATTTATAAAACGACGATCTTTCTATATAAATTCGAATATGATAAAACGATCATGTAATACTCTTAACGTAAAATTATACTAATTTCGATTCTAATAAAATCTATTTCGAGAGTACGTCGTTTTGGTAAGAAAAAAAGAAAAAGAACAAAAGACAAAAATTTCATAAACATCGATCGATTTCATTTGAAAACATTAACAAACTCGTGAAAGTTTCTCTTGGCGTCATTAATAAATTAACAATTTATACTGATTGTAAATTCTTTATGAACAGACATCAAAGGGGCGGACATTGAATAAAAAAAACAACCGCGCGTTACGCTTTATGAGGATGAGAGTTGACGAATTTTACGTTTATTGATCGCTGATAAAAAGAGAAAAGAAAATAGACAGATAGAGAGAGATAGAGTGATTGTATGCGTAGAGTATAAAACTCACATGGCTACGTATAAATAAAGACAAATACGAAAGCGATCCCCGCCATTTTCAATGGAATTCGACGTTGGAAAAACATGTCCATTTTAAAAACGCAATTTCGTGTTTCGACAATTGAAAGGATTCTTAATAAAAAAAAAAAAAAAAAAGAAAAGAAAATACAAGTGGAAAGAAGAGGATCCGTTTCTTGTTTTACTTTTTATCGTTGTCGTTTTTATCGTTATCATTATTATAATTTTTCTTTTCTTTTTATAGTTCCAAATAATACTAAGAAAAAAAAGCAAGATATATTTCCGCATTGAAGTAATAACGTTAAACTCGACTACCGCTACTTCCTCCGTCTATATTTTCCTTCACGGTCAACAAACTTGGAATGTTAGAGACAACTTATATATCCGCTGCGCCACTGTTTCTTCCGATAAATTTCATTTAATGTTTCTTCGAACGATATTTCTCTTTATCTCTCTCTCTCTCTCTCTCTCTCTCTCTCTCTCTCTCTCTCGCTCTTTCTTTTTCTCTTGGTAAGTTCAATGCAGATACGATAAAATATTACAACAGATTTAACATAAATAAAAATTAATATCATTTACGAGCTCGAAAATATATATCACCAAAACGACCCGATTAATTGTCAGATTCGATTCAATAATAATTATTATTATATCGAGACATAAGATGTAGAACTGTTTAAATTTCGTCATTATTAAATACAATAAAATCGAGTCAGTCGCGTTCGTAAGACCTTTTTTTCTTTGAAATGGCTTATATGGTGTATTGTCAAACCGGAAATACTCGACGGGGAGACCGTAATTTCCGGGAAAGTATCTCATGCCTTTATTCCACGACGAACCTACTGCCGAATGTCCTATCTCTCTCTCCCATTCTCTCTCTCTCTCTCTCTCTCTCTCTCTCTCTCTCTCTCTCAGTATCGATCATCGAAGTTGCTTCCCTTTTCCCTTTGTTAACACCCACACACCCACACCAAAACACACAGACAAACGTACACAGCCATGCTTCTATGTCGGCTAGCTTCGATAACTTTTACGATCGGCGACGAATGGTAACGACGTCATCTCTTCTCGAAACGAATCCTCGTAACGATAATTTCGAGTAGCGCGATAGGTGGTACAAACTAAAATAACTGGCGCTGCATTTTTTTTATTCCTTTTTTTTTTATTTTTTTTACTCCCTTCGCGTCACTGCTCTATTTTCATCCTTTATTACGGAGACCGATAAACGTTCTCCATTTATCTCGAATTTCAAATGTAATATCTCAAACGTGATAAAGATTGTAAAAGTAATGAAAGTTTTGAATATTTAGACTGGAACGATAAATCGCGTGGATGGATCTTTTAAACGGTTAAAATTATATCGCGAGAACGTTATAAGACGATGTATAAATAATAATATCTGATAAAATGAAATAAAAGTAATATCGAGAGAACGCTTTAGGTGAAATACAAATCGATTTTTTGTTTTCATTCGATTTATTCGAATTTATCGCGACGTTTACGTTGTTCGTTCTTTTTATATTAAGAAAAAATATCGATTGATTCTCACGAGTGCATGATATAGTAAGACGGTGTGAAAACTCGAGGCGTAAAGAATATTCGTGGAAAGTGAAAACCACACAGGAGAAATTGGCTTGTAGGGATTTGAAGGACAAATCCACTGTAGGGTGATGCGTGTTTTGAAAATCCACGTTGTCACGTAGGTACACTTTGTGAAAATCTTTCATCCCCTTGGGTAAAATAAGTCTCGTCTCACGAGTGAAAGGGTCGACGGCTATCGACTATAAGGGTGGTACAAAGTATGACGCCTTCGTGATTAGGTGAGAAAATAAAGGGTGTTGCCGGTGGTACTTGAAATGAGAGGAGTCTCGGGCCAGCTATGAAGAAAATTAATTAACGTACTGCTATTTCTTTTCTCTTTGCCAAGATTGCGATAAAGAAAGCATCGCAAAAGTCATTTATAAAGTTGTTCATTAATTATCAACACTCTTATAAAATTATACAAAGAAATATAAAAAAAATATATATATATATATACACGTATATATAAAAGTTCATGAAAAAATAGTTTCTCATTCTTCGTCTTTTTACTTTTTTTTCTTTAAAAAAAAAAAAAAAATTTTTTGTTCATAATACAAAACATATACACGAAAACCCACTTTCCTATTTTATTATTAAAATAATTCCAATATCGTATTCGTGTCCTCTGTGTTCTCATCGTGAAAGAATATAATGCTTCGAATGGAGAGAGTAAAGATAAATCAAACAAAGTGTGAGAGCTTCTTATAGAATTTCACTCGCACATGATACACATACGCAGATATGCACGTACACACACGAACAACGCACGTACATGTACGCGCACGCACACTTCGAAGATAGAAATACGCAACAGTTGTAAAGCGTATATACCTACAAGAACTTTCTATGGGATAGAGGAGTTTGCAAAATCTCAAGTGTCAGTTAACGTTGTCCATTTACTCTAAAGCGTTTATCTTTGTATTGTTTACATTTTAACGAAAACGGATTAAGCTCAGCGTAAGATTTACAGTTTTAAACAACTTTCACTAAAATTAATCGTAACCGTTAAGTTCTACCAGTAGACTTTGACTTCTGCCAAAACGTGTCTTAGTCGTCACTAAAAATACGACTAAATTTTTCAACGGATTTATCATACCGTTTAACAAACAAATTATACAATAATAATTGTTTACAGAACAGTGGGGAAATAAAAAGTGTATAGACAGTTACTGTTAAATTGAAAGCTACGATCGTATTCAATTTCCTTTTCCTTCCACTGTAGAAGAGAAAAAAAGAACACCAGAGCGCTCGATTTAATTTATTGACTTTTGAGAGTTCGATAGATCACGAGTAACTTCGAAATGTAGCAAATTACTTTCATTCGATATTTTACAAAGAGAGTCCTTCATCGAGACTGAAGTGGCTGTGATCATAAAAAAAAAAAAAAATGAAAAGAAAAGAACAAAAAAAAAAAAGAAAGAAAAATAATAATATATGCAGAGGCATAATCTTAACGATAAAGCGATAAGATCTCGTCACCTTATCGAAGTTTAAAGAGCTGAGGGCGTAGCCGAAGTTTATCGGAAAATCGATATGCCTCTTGTTCGAAGGAGTTCCCGGTGGTATTTGAAAACCGATAGAAACTCCGTTCGCGCTGTTCACGCGGAAAGTCTCGATCGAGTTACTTCAAAGGCGTTTCGCAGCTTGTTTGCGCGGTTTGAAAGCTTTTCAATTGCCTCTCGAGAATGTATAACACCTGAACGCGTCAAACGCAAATCTCAGCACTTTATAGATCGCGCCACAGGATTCGTGGCTATAACCGAAGAAAATTGTCTCTAACGCTTCTTTTTTTTTGTCTCAAGTATCATCTTCGATCTTCGATCCTTTCGTGGATTGTTATATGATTCCACTCGAAACACGAGGGAATCGAAACATCGGCTTTCTTAAATGGCGGAATGAAACTCTATAACAATCGATAGTTTTACGCGAAATCCCAACGTATATACATTTCTTTCTTCTTCCTACGAAATGAATATATCTTATGAGAGAAAAGAGAAAAATCTATTAAAATGGCGAAAAATATGATAAATATTTTCGATGGGAGAACGATAGGAACGGTAATGTTTTAAAATAACGTTGTCTTTCGCGACACTCCAAATCATAGACGACAAACCTATAATGGCGAATTCAATGATACAGATATCGTGTATATATAAACGTACATATGTAAATATGTACGTATATATATACATACATACATACATACATATATATATATATATATATATATATATATATATATACTCATACGTATGTAACACCGGACTACTACAAAGCGATCACTGACCTTTGATCTATGGGCTTCAAATAGCTTTGGAGTTACCCTAATGCATATCGTTGATTTTCGCATATACGTATACGGCGAATTACTACCGTATTTGCCTTACAATTAGAGGACCATCGCCCTCGTCGTTTCAAGTAAATTAATTGCGTAACACCTTATTAAGTGAAAGAAAATTAAAACAACGAATACGATTATCTACATATACGTCGATATACTTTTTCTTATTCTTCTTCTTCCTCCTACTCCACGAATCATCTACTCTATCGAAATACCAATAATGCAATAATAACGTTTTATCGCATGGGAATACCATGTTCATTCAATGAAACGAAAGGAAAGCTTTACCCTCGAAATATATATATATATATATATATATATATATATATATATATATATATATATATATATATATATATTGTGAACGTTGTTAGAGCACATCGAACGTCGATAGGAAGAACGAACAATAGTATAAGGAGTTAGAGTTCATGGATAGAGTCGAGAACTTTGCACGATATGTCGCGACGAAGACAACGACCTGGATAGCGTAGTTTGGAATCGAGTATTATCGATGAGAGAGACAGAGAGAGAGAGAGAGAGAGAGAGGAGATAGAGATTGAAGGGAGAAGCCAGTGGTCCGTTTCTGGTAGGATGGATAGGATGCTGCTGACGTATACCGGAGCGATCTTAACCGCACGACGTATTTACCCGGGGACATGGTCGATCCGCATCGAGAGATCCGTTGCATGCCGTACGACAGCCATGAGTGTGCGTGTATATGTGCTAACAATAAGTGAGAGAGAGAGAGAGAGAGAGAGAGAGAGAGTTATTCGATCGATCGACCATGAGGTCGAGATTTTGTCTTGAACGTATTTACATGTTGACATGAGGAATACGAATACATGTCTTGTTTCACGAATCTCTGACTCTCTCTGTGACAAGCGTAAGGAACCGTGATATAATCGACTAGTGATAGAGTGAGAAAGAGAGAGAGAGAGAGAGAGAGAGAGAGAGAGAGAGAGAGAGAGAACGATCGATTCGAATCTGTAATGCACGCCCGGAGCATATGATTCGTTTCTTTTCTACTTTCTCTCTATCTCTCTGTCAAATACCTTCTGTCTATAAAGAGGAAGAAAATTTGTCTCCTATTTCTCTCTCTCTCTCTCTCTCTCTCTCTCTCTTTTTCTTACTATTTTCTTTCCTCGAGGACAATTTTACTTTCCCATTTTCCTTTTCATAGAGAAAGCTTCTCGTGATATCTCGTCTTATCGTGACTCTCTTTTGCTTACATCATCGACGCGCGAATACCGAGCTAAGGGGAATATCGTTCTTCCACTTTCCTTCCTTCCTTCCTTCTTTTTTATTTCTTTCTTTTATTCCTTCTCTCTCTCTCTCTCTCTCTCTCTCTCTCTCTCTCTCTCTCTCTCTCTCTCACTCTTTTTACCGATCTACGACGAATTTCAATAACCGTAATATAGTTTCATAGAAAATTCGGATTTTTTCTTATCCCCTTCCCTCTCCCTATCTCTATATCTCTCTCTATCTCTCAAAAAGAAAAGAAAATTAAACAAAGAAAGAGGAAGAAAAAAGAAAAATAAATTTTCTCTCTCTGTGATCCCTTTAAAAAAGTAATCACAATTTTTTCGTTCTTGTTTATGAATCGTTTATCCTCACGTCGTATCTACTCTACTATTTCCGGAGCCACCTCCCACCTTCCTTTAAGAACGAACAGAGAAGCTCTCTGATTTTTCCTTCTTCTACGTTAAAACTCTCGGTTGGATTCATTTCTTTGCCTCCCAATTATTCCATCTACCTTCTATTCCTTTTCGACTTCGACTCCAATTCGTTTAAAGTTTTCGCTCGTTCTATTTAATTCTTCTAAAGCTTCCGTTCGTTCGTTCCTTTCTTTTTTCTTCAATTTTCGTGCTGCTTCCTTCTCCTTTCCTTTTCCTTTCTTTTTTTCTTCTTCTTACTTTTTTGCGATCAACGTTCCTTCCACTTGCTCTTCTTTGTATTTCTCTATCCTCTCTCTCTCTCTCTCTCTCTCTCTCTCTCTCTCTCTCTCTCTCTCTCTCTCTCTCTCTCTCTATTTTTCTTTCCATCTTATGTTCACCAGACGTCTTCTTTAAAAGTTAACAACAAACTACGTCTTTACATCCCGTTAACTTTTACTAATTCAACACACCATTGTATATTTTACAACTCAATATTTTACATAATTACAAGTCTACTTCGACTACGAAACAAAACCAAAATCTAAAAGCAAAACTTGGTGCTTTTGCCGGCAACAAGAACAATGAGCTAGCGAACGTGAGCCGCGATATTAAACATCCTTGTATTCTCTCTGCTCGTTCTCATGTTCGCGAACGATAATACTTTTGCAATTAATTTATACTTACATCCACACCCACACACACATATATATAGACACACACACACATTATTATACATTTCTAAAGATGCAACAATTTGTACCTGAAGTATGATCGTTGAAGAAACAAAAACTCGAGGGACGAGGAAGGAAAAAAAGGAAAAAATAAAAACGAAACAAACGAAAATCAAATGTTCACGCACCTGAAGAAAAAAAAAAAGAAAGGAAAGAAAAAATATTGTCGAAATAGGACGTAAGTGAGAATCTTCTACGAGAAAATTTCAATCGAATTTGACGATACAACCTAGCACACATTTTCAACGATTTTCAGGAATCCTCCTTAATCGAGATAAATCGGTACGCCTATCGAGAATCGAAACGAACGTTTAATTTCGTCCACCTTTCCCCCACCCCTCGGCCGGTTTAATGGTAGCTCAAGGAAACTCGACGTTCCCGAAAAGTAGAGAAAATTGTATGTGGTTCGAAAAGCGCCATACACGCCGTAACGTAACGACACTTCCCTAACCTAAATCTATTTGGGTCGAGGGAAACGAGGGCTAGTGTACATTGTTCCACGGGATTCGAGGCCTCTGAGAGACTGATAAAGTGGATTCTCCCTGGAACTATAAGCCGTGGCTTATTTTGCCGGGGACATTTGCAAACGGCATCCCCGGGAATTTCACTCGACGTATTTTCTCTCTCTCTCTCTCTCTCTCTTTCTACCCCCTCCCTTTCTCTCTCGATACTTTATTTTTCTTTCCTCCTATCTCTCTCTCTCTCTCTCTCTCTCTCTCTCTCTCTCTCTCTTCCTCTTTTTCTTTTTCTCTCTTCTTCTCTCTCAGAGTCGGTCGGTCGGGACGATATCTTTCCATCTCGTTCACCCACGATAGTCCTTTTCAACGCTACGACTTCCTTGACTTAACTTCCTATTCCCTCTCTTCTACCTCTTCCAACCTTCAAGCAGCTCTCCTCGTTTTACGATCTTTAACAACGACCTCACCTTTCTCGTTTCTATTTTCGTTTGACTTTTCTCCTACCAGTTACGAGAGACGCGCCGGAAATTTCTTCGCTCTCTCCCTGTACCCCCCCTCCCCCCGCCCCACCGATCCCCACCCATCCCCACCGCTTTTTTTACTTTTTCCTTTTTCTTTCTTTTTTTCTTTTTTTTTTCGAACTCATTTCTATAAGTTTTTCAAGCCAGACGTACGTAGGTACGAACGAACGAACGAACGAAACGACGAAATAGTTTGAAGCTTGTTTCTCGATCAAATAGAGGAGAAAAACGAAATAGAAAAAGGGAGGGAGCGCGCGCTCGAGAGAGAGAGAGAGAGAGAGAGAGAGAGAGAGAGAGAGAGAGAGAGAGCAAGACAAAAGTGAGAAAGAGCGGAGAAAGGTCGAAAAAGAAAAAATCCCTCGCTTTAATTTTCCCTTTCCGAGAAGCGTAGTCGACGGGAAACGAAGTTTATTTTATCCACAGTGAAATTACATGAAATCGATTTCTCGAAAAAAAAAGAAAGAAAAAATAAAAGAAAAAGGAAAAAACGAAAACAAAGGTAAGGGAACGATTCAACGATCAAAAGAGAGAGAGAGAGAGATGGAAAATATTTCATTGAAAAGTCGTCTTACGTGCAATCGTAGCTTATCGAAAAGATGCGGCAACCATAAGCGCACTAGTTTCTCGATGATTTTCAATATGGTTTTGACTTTTTTCGTATATTCTTTTTTTTTTTTTTTGTTATCCCTTGTTATTCTCGTTATTCGTACAATCGCGAAGAACAGCGAAAAATTGTAAATATCAGGCCTTTATCGAAAATCGATCGAGCATCCCCAGATTGAGCTTCAAGTTTATTCGAAATTTTATTTCGCGCGAACGAACGAACGAAATATAACTATACCGGATGGAACTTTTGTTTCCGATCAAATCAGCTTATTCGTGAAATTTTATCGCAAATATACAGATATACCATGTGTACGTACATAATTATGCATCCGTATCGTATTCTTCAATAAAATGTATTTATTCTCTTTAATAGGAATGATCTCGTTGCAAAAACGAAATAAAATAAGGAAAGTGTGTCCGTCGTAATAGTAATAGTAATAATAATAATAATAATAATAATAATAATAATAATAATAATAATAATAATAATAATAATAATAATAATAATAATAGTAATAATAGTATAAGCAGTGATAATAGTAGTAGCAGTAGTACTAGTACCAGTAATAATAATAGTAATAGTGATAGTACTTGTAATAGTAGTAGTAGTAGTAGTGGTAACAGCAGGATAAGTTCACGGAAATCTAATTTGATCCGTATGACCTCACACGATCGACCGCTGGGGGATTTTGAAAGCTCCAAGATTCACTGAATCAGCGCTTGATTTCGATTAAGAGAAAGAGGTACGATATTAAAACCAGCTCGATGGAGTTTCTTTGAGTTACTTCGCGCGCGCGATGTAAAGATTAAAAATAGTGAAAAAGAAAAAGGAAGAAAAATGGAAAGGAAACGAAAAAAAAAGGAAAGGCAGGTAGAGAAAAAAGAAACAGGAGAGAAATGAGGAGAAAGAAGAATGGAAATAAAATGGAAGGGAAGAAGAAGAAGAAGAAGAAGAAGAAGAAGCGGAAGAGGAGGAGGAGGAGGAGGAGGAGGAGGAGGAGGAAGAAGAAGAAGAAGAAGAACAAAAAAGGAATACGAATCTTTCCTTATCCTCTTTCCGTCCTTCTCCCCTTTTCACTTTCCCCCTCCCACCAACCCATCCAGTTCTTTCTTACTCCTCGCATTTTACGTCGGCTCGACATCCATATTTAAGACGCGTTCTTCCTAATTAGGCCGCCATCTTGGCGGACTCGAAATCCACGAGCATTGTTCTCCCTCGTCCAGGTCGTGCTTTTCGTGCCATTTCAGTCGACTCGAGCTCTACGAATTTCACATTTTCGGCTCCGGCTTCCTCTACCTATTCTTCCTCTCCCTCTCTCTCTCTCTCTCTCTCTCGCTCGCTCTCCCTTTCTCATTTTCTTTTTTCAAGAAATAAAACTCGAACTTTGACATACCTCTCATTTTTACGTTATTCACGAGACCATAAGTGACAGCTGTATGATATTGAATCGTTTTAACGTCATTTTATTCGACGGACTTATAATTGCTAATCGTTAATATTTACCACATCTATATAACATTATACATATATATTATATACATAATATATTTATATATATGGAGTTTCCATTGTTGATAGAGATGATGAATGATTCATATCTTTAAATCACAATTAATGGATCACAGGTTTCCCTACGGGATATCCATTGTTCCTCAAGAATTAATAATAATTAAACATTTCTATACTGGACTCTGACCTTTAGAAATTTTCAATTAAAATTATTTACCGTTAATTTCTCCGTCGAATAAACTTCAACTCTCTTTCTCTCTCTCTCTCTCTCTCTCTCTCTCTCTCTCTCTCTCTCTCTCTCGCTCCCTATATCTCGGTTCTCTCTCTTTGCAATAACCCTGAATCTGTTAATTTAAGCCGAAAATGTCAAAGGGAACTTTCTTCTCCTATCCGACGTAACAGATCGATTATGGTTACGTTAAAACCTTAAGAGATGTAGAACAAACCACGTAGCTACTCTATGTGCGGCTTTTAAAATCCATAAAGTGGACCGCAACCGTTGATGGGAATGTTCTCAAGTGGTTTACACGATTCTCGAGTTACTTCAACATCCACGGTCCATCGTCGGAAATATAATCCAGATACGAGCCGACCTCTAAGACCCCTTCTAGGCTATAACTTGTACTAAAGCAACCACCACGATAGGAATTCATTCAAGGAGCAGAAAATGGCCGAACAAAGTTCTCGTCAAAATTCTCTGCTTCCTCGTTCAAATAAATATTTTACCAAATACCAACTGACTTGAAAACGTTGGAGGACCTAAGGCGATTAACTAAAATAAAAATAGAAATAAAAATAAAAATGAAAATGAAATAAAAATGAAATATCTATATTTTTTCCTGCGAATTTTTATCATTGAAAACAAAAAATAAAAGAAAACGAACAAAAAGCATATTTTAATCCCGTAAAATTAGACGAAAATTCTGGTGAAAAGGTAAAATATGTTGATAGAGAGGAAGAGAGAGTGGGAGATTACATAATTTCCTCTCTCTCTCTCTCTCTCTCTCTCTCTCTCTCTTACTATCTCTTTCTCTCTAATTTTTTTTTCTTCGTTTGCACACTCTTAACTTCTAAGGAAAAGTTTCGACGAATCGTCTTCAAATTAAATGTCGCAAAATCTCTCATCTTCGAAAGTCGAGTAAGAGATGCTGAGTTTTCGGCTCGTCGCGCTTAATTATCCACCATCTCATTTCCAAGAGCTAAGCGAAGGTCGAAGTAAACTTTCAACTTATTGAACGGCATTCATGACTAAAATGAACACCCAGCAAACTCTCGAACGTTAAGACTTTCGTTCTAGCATTCACGAGCTTTCCTTACGGATATGATTTTCTCCGTCCGTAAAATTTCATCGTTTCATGGCCTTCGATCGTGCCACGATTTCACATTAAATTCCATTTATTACCTCTGTCAAAGATATCATAATTTTTATATCATAATTTTTATATCATAAATTAATAATTTATACGATTGCCAAACATTGAAATCATTTTACGTTAATTAATAGTTCTCAACTTATTAGTACCGATAAGTAAATGTCGCATAAATATTGATGATACTCGGTTAAATAATGTGAAACGTTAAAACGAAATGATAAATTGACGGTCAATATATGTCATATATTCACATCAAAAAAAAAAAAAAAAAAAAGAAAAAATACATACGTATACGTATATACGTATATAAATATTATAATCTCGAAGAAATAAGCGATTATCGATTAATATCGTTTTATACAAAATGAAATATACGGGAGCTTTCAGGGAAGCATTTAAAATATCCGACTTTGATCATTCATAGATCACTTTCAAAAAGTAATTTCGAAGAGCTTTACGAAATGACTTAATATCTCATCCGTGGAAATATTTTCGAAATCTTCTTTCCCGAGCTATCAGTGATTTCGATAAAGAGAAACATTTCAAATATCCCATTGCGATATTCGGTGAATGATTTCGAAATTAAAAAAAAAAAAAAAAAAAAAAAGAAATAAATAAATATCGAAATTTCCCACTCTCGAAGTTCAATAACGATTTGACGGTAAACGTAATCCGAAGAAATATCTTTCATATTATCAACAATTCCAATAAACTTTTTACACTCCTTAAGTATTCCCGTCCGTGTCACCCTTCGGCGCGTGTCGTAGACCTTCTATAGTTCTTCACATCTGCCCCCTCCAGATTCTCACGAAACTCTCTTAGCTTAATTAATGAAACTCGTGTCACGCTGCCACCAGAAAGCGTGACGACTTCAAGCTCTAACGAGTGTACGTCGCGGCGAAAGGGTCGTGCGAGCTTTACTTCTTTCGCAATTTTTTTTTCTCTCTCTCTCTCTTCCTCTTGTCCTTCGTTTTTTATCTTTTCATTTATTTTCCCCCTTCCTTTTTCTATCTCCGTCTCCCTCCGTTTCATTTCTCCTTATCGTAACCCTTATCTCAGATTATGACAGTCTAAAAGATTCTAAGAGAGAGAGAGAGAGAGAGAGAGAGAGAGAGAGAGAGAGAGAGAGAGAGAGAGAGAGAGAGAGAGAGATAAATCGACAAATCGAACGTTATACAGAAAGTAATTACGCGATCGATTTTAATTACCCTCTCTCTCTCTCTCTCTCTTACACACTTTCTGTATGACCTAAAAAACTTTCCATCCTTTGAAAAAGAAGCGAAAAGCGAGCGAGTACCGGAATAACGGCGGAATACGGGAAAAGTATCACCGAGTTTTCCCTCGTCAAAGTTGAAAATTTCCTTCGCGAGAAATGAACGAGCTAGCTCGTATTTTTCCCAAAAGTCGCTCACCTCTGCAGTTTTTGTTTTTTTTTTTTTTTTTTTTTTTTTTGTACCCTGCCGTTTGTACTATACGCGTTCGGCTAGTTATTACGTCTCACGTCGAAGCATTTCGCAGTTGAAGCCTTTGGCGCTCTCCACCGGTGCTTACTTTCCGCTCGACATCCTTGAAAGTTACTCGGTCGGACGAATCTTCCCCTTTCTACCACCACCACCACCACCACCACCATCATCACAGCGAAGTAACTGAAGTACACTCAATCGTATCATTATATTTTTCACGTAAATATAAAAAATATAGAAATAAGTCGAGAACGATTTTCATTCGATATTCCGCGTTCGCCACTGATATCACTTAACATTATTTCATCGCATTCATTGTCGGACGAAGTATTTCTCTTTTTTATTTTTTCTTTTTCGTTCGTTTGTGTCGAATTAAATTGTGAAACAAAAAAAGAAAGGATAAAAAAAAAAAAGAGAGAGAGAGGGAGAGAATGAACGAAATGAATGCATTTAACGTGCACGTTTGCGACATTCTCGATTTTGTATTAACGAGTTTCGAAAAAGGGGGAACAAAAAAAAAATAAAATAGATTTTCTTTCATAGCTTCATATGAAACTTAACAACTCTGTTGATGACGTTCGAGTATGACAAAAAGAGGGGCAGAGAGAGAGAGAGATAGATAGATAGATAGATAGATAGATAAAGAGATAGAGAGAGAGAGAGAGAGAGATAGAGTGTAGTTAAAGAGGTATGTCGATCTAGGACAGGCAGAGAGAGAAAGAGAGAGAGAAAAAGAGAGAGAGAGAGAGAGAAAAGAGAGAATTTTGCACATTTTCCATTTTGCACGTTCGTTCGGTAGTAAAATGTTACATTGGACCTGGTAGCGTACGGTGGAAAAGTTTTTCGCGATGCATGTCGAACATATAAAACTCGTAGACCGATGCAACGAAACTTATTGATTGCACGTCATATAGAAAGAGAGCGAGTTAAAGAGGACAAAAAAAGGAAGAGAGAGAGAGAGAGAGAGAGAGAGAGAGAGAGAGAGAGAGAGAGACGTTGTTCGAGCTATTACTCTGCCTTTTCAAAGTCATTTCTGTGTTCTCGTAAACTCGTCCCATTTTTTAAATTACTGTACATAGGTATTTACGTACGTCGATTTAAAGTCACAACAAAACAGAATTTTTAAGAAATAAGTTATAGTAGATTTCAATTAATTTTTACTCCAAAGAACATTTTTCATACAAAATCTTATTATTATTACTATAATAATAATAATAATAAGATTAATAATAATAATAATAATAATTATTATTATTATTATTATTACAATGCAATATCATCAACATTTTAAAATCATTCTTCTCGCATGTATTCCGTATTCACATTTAAAAGGGACAATTTGTATCGTGCATTAATGTCCCCGTAAAATATACCAAACACGTTATCATACGTTTCTATAACATTTGAAAGGGAATGTTTTTCAGTCGTATTCATGAAGAAATATGAGGAGACGAGAGATGAAATAAAAAGGCCGAGGTATATAAATGTAAAATTTCGAATAAGCGAGCAAGGACGTTAATAATGTTAAAAAGTTGCACGAAGTTAAATCACTTGACTCGGTACCAACCGAGATAACCGAGCATGGAACTTATTTTTGCCCTTTGCGACTGTTTTATATCATTCACATTGTGACGTTTCATATCCTTTTTTTTCTCCTTTTTTCTTTACGTTTGTTATTAGTTATTTTATTCTTCTAAAAATGTATGTGCGTGTGTGTGTGTGAGAGAGGGAGAGAGAGAGAGAGAAAGAGACGAGAGCTCATTCGTTGCCAGTTTTCTATCAGGCTTTGTCGAAAGAAACTTAACTAGAAACTCTTCGTTTTGACCGCTCGATGAACTTAAAATGAATAAAACAACACAAGCGTTCACTCCAAAAACGTTTTTCGTCTCGATGGATCCACCGCAGAGGGGTGAATCTAAATAGTGTACTAAAGTGAAAACTGGGTCGATGTGTACATTTAAGTGATTTACGTTTAATAAACATTACGTAGAACCAGCGAGTTGTAAAGATAAGCGAACGTTAACGACAGTTTACTTCGCATAAATATGAATGCAAATGATGTTTTGTCGTTAATTATATTAGAAAATATCAACATTATTTATTGCATAATAAAATTATTTATATCATTTTATAATAATTATTATTTGTCTTAAGAAAGAGAGACGATTTATTGCGTTCCTTACTACTTTTTAATTTACTATTATTATCATCATCATTATTATTATTATTATTATTATTATTATCATTTTGTTTTATAGTAAAAGGCTATTTTCTCTTTCGTTTGGCTATGTAACAATAGAAACGTAAAGAAATTTTATGGGATCATCCATCGTTCCTTATCATCCTACACCGAATGTTAGACGAACGATGAATGCGAAGTGTCATAGCGTTCACATTTTCCAATCTCGACTAGGGATACGTATCTAACATATATGCATACGTACGAATCACCTTAATCGAAAATGGCTGTCACCGTGATATACGCGTCCACAGATTGAAATACGAGCTTACGAGGTCATTTTCAATTTCGACAAAACGCGGACACAAATTTTCGACTTACATACGTACGTACGCAAGTTCGAACTATATCTCTGAGATCTCTTATAAATTCTTAGTTGTAGAAATATTTTACTGTCGAAAACAAAACGAAAAAGAAAAGAGAAAGAAAAAAGGAAAAATATTGATCGATAATCATTTTATACATATGCCCCTCTCGTTACGAAATTATTCACAGACAAACGTCACGGACGCGATATAATTAATAAATTTATTTACGTTGTAATCTAGTCTGGAATTATGATGGAAAAGTTGATTGCGTAGGAAATTGGAAAAGATATACGAAGACGTTATTAAAAAACAATTAACAACAAGTGACTCGCGAATCGATTTTAATATGTCATAACGCGATACGAAATTTGTCGATACTGATTCAGAGATTATTAGCAGAACGACGTACTATAGTCGATCGTTTAATCCGTTGGAAGCGCAAAGGATTAACAACTTCGCCGTTTCCATTGATTTCGTTTTATTCATAATGCATTCGAAATCATATGTACGTTCCGTTATTCCATTAAAATCGTTAAAACGTTGTTTGGCACGCGCTTACTCGTGAAATTTCGAAAAGCTTTCAAGCAAATTTGATCAGATCTAATAGGACGATGATGATGAGTCATGCTTGCGCCATTATGAAGAATACAAATCGAAGGTCAAACGGGAATTTCATAAATGGTTATTTAAACGTTTACAAATAAATCGACAGCGATATTATATTTGTTTTTTTTTTCTTTGTTTCACGTCGAAAGTAATTATAAATTTATAAATACGCGCTCTAGCTCGTACGTACCCATTAAATAAACTAATTAGACCAAAATTGAAAACTTCGTTCGAGAGGAATGAATTACATCTTTTCCTTTTCCTTCCATTTCTTCTTTCATTCATTTACACTCGTCACTTCTGATTATAAGACAAAGTATTTATAAAAAAAAAGGTCATCGAATTTTCATTCGCAGCTCGATCAAAGTATTACCGTACGAAGGAGCGAGAAATAACAAATGAAATAAATAAAAAACAAAAAAATAATTATAACAATGATAACAATAACAATAAAAATAACAATAATAATAATAATAATAAAAGAAAAATAAAAAGAATGTTCCAATTACAATGAAGTGAAATTTTTATAACGAGTTCGATCAATTCGATAATTAACGAAGGAAGTAAAGAGTCTTTGACCGAGTTGATGTGAGCCACATTGGCCAGTATTTCGAGGAGAAGTCGAGACTCCGGTTATTCATAGTTTATAATGACATCGAGAAGAGCTCAAACGAAGAGAGACAGAGACAGACACACACACAGACAGAGAGAGAGAGAGAGAGAGAGAGAGAGAGAGAGGGTGAGAGAGAGATAGATAAAGTAGTAGTAATAGTAGTGGTAGTAGTGGTAGTAGTTGTAGTAGTAGTAGTAGTAGTAGTAGTAGATTGCTAGAGATCGAATGCATTGCCTCAAGTGGCTCATTTCGACGCAGTGAAATCTACTAGAAGCTCGATTCAAGTTGAAGGAGCCGACAGGCATAGATACGCCTTTTGTCCTTGTTCACATCGAAATTCTCACAGGACCCTTCTTCTTTCAATTCTACACATTGAATAAACTTCGTTGGCTCTCTGCTATTCCTGCTTCCCTGTATTCGCGATCACAGCTTCATTCGTTTTTCCGCTTCCTTTTCGTACAAAAGTTTCATACCTCCGCGTATTATTTTCATATGTTTTAACAAGACTAATTGGGAACAATTCTCAACGTATATACCAACTATTTTATTAGAGTAATATATTAAAACGAACGAACGAACGAACGAACGAACGAACGAAGGAACGAAGGAACGAATGAACGAATGAACGGACGAACAAACAAACGAACGAACGAACGGACGAACAAACGAACGTACGAATGAACGAACGTACGAATGAACGAATGAACATACGAATGAACGTACGAATGAACGTACGTATTAACGAACGAGATAGTTACGTAGGACATCAATTCAGATTCAGAGAGACAGAATTAGAATTTATTTAAATGGTATGAGAAGAATAAGAGAATTTTTATATAATCAAATTAACGATTTCAATAAGGCTGATCGATGAGAAAGAGAGAGAGAGAGAGAGAAAGTATATATAAGAAAGAAGGAAAATAGAATGATATATAAAGGATGAGAAATGAAATTAGAAAATATCTAGATATATCGTTTAATGAGATCATTAGTGTAATGTATCGTGGGTTAATTAAGTTGCCTCTTAGAGCGATACAAATCTTCCTTATCTTGTCGGATAATAAATCGAAGAAGGACAAAAGAAAGAAAATTGTAGAAAATTCTCGGCAAACAGAGAAAGAGAAAGAGAGAGAGAGAAAGAGAGAGGGAAAAGAGAGAGAGAGAGAGAGAGGGAAAAAGAGAGAGAGATAAACGATACGTTGTAAAAGAATTAAAAGAAGAGGAAGAAAAAAAAGAAATGAAGAAAAATAACTACGTGTTCCGATAAATGAACAGAAAAAGAGGAAAATGATACGGATAAAAAAGAGAGATATAGGATAAGGGAAAAAAAGCAAATGAGAGAGAGAGAGAAAGAGAGAGAGAGAGAGAGAGAGAAATAGAGTTAATTGGGAAAAATAAGGGATGGAGATTGTAATTTGACGTCGCGACGAGAGGGCACCTAGTTCGTAAAAGGGAGGCGCCAGCAATTTGTAAAGTTGTGTGAAACGAACGAAGGACGAAGGACGAAGGACGAGGGACGAAGGGTTATAGGACGTAGGACGAGAATGACAATAGCGAGAACGGTCGTTCTCAGTGAGCGAAGGATCGAGGCATTAATCGAGGGCAATCGTGCGTACTATCGCATAACCGAACTTGCTGAGGAATCGACGGACTTCGATCGAGAATGTGAAACATTCCAACGCGTACCTATAACCTATCCTCATCTTCACGAATTTCCTCGTCAAGATCCATCCGCGAATTATTATCATCATCATTATTGTTTATTATTATTATTTAACAGCCATCCTCGACTGAGGATTCCTGAATTCCCTTTCGCTCATTAATTCATTCACTTTTCTTCCTCTTCTTTTTCTATTCTCGTCTAATTTTTTTTTTTCTCTAACTCTTTCTTTCTTCCTTTTTCCGTTTTAATGTTCTACTTTCATCTTATTTCATCTTATTTTATTTTATTTATTTATTTATTTTTTTATTTTTTATTATCATCTTCTGTCGTCTACTCCGATAAGAAAGGAATAGAAAAAGAAGAGGGAAAGGATAGAAAGAGACAGAAAGGATAATGGTAAATGTTTTTTATTTTTTTTTTGTTCTTTTCTTAGAAAAGATCGAAACGAGAACTAAAGTTATTGCAAGTGAAACGAGCGAGTTGATATAACCTGGAAAGAAAACGTGACGTAATGTGTTTTTTCATTTCACAAATGATAAATTCTGTTACGATTTACGTAACGGCGATAACTTTGGATACAATGTATATTATTATATTTTCCAATGGCTACGACTACGCGAATCAACCAACGATTAGATAATTATAATTTATTTATTAATCAATTTAATTGATTAATAAGTTAATGTGTATTGATTAGATTAGTGTAAACGGAAGAAAGGTAATTATTATGTTTTCAACGTTACAATCGATCGTTCCATATATCGTAAAGCCATATCGTTTCGAATAATTTTTCGAAATATTTTTTTCTTTTTTTTTTTTTCTATATATATATATATATATATATATATATATATATATATATATATATATATATATATTAATATATATATTTTTTCTCGAAACAAAGAGAATCGAACGTGTCTACTGTCACTGGGACATATGTTAAAAAAAATCTCGGTTAGGACGGGTTGATGGAGGATGGTGAGAGGAGGAGGGAGGGAGGGAGGGAGTGTACCAAAAAAGAAAAAGAAAGAAGAATATTTCTCGAATATTTAACGATATAAAGAAAGGGAAGGACACGAGAAGAATGAAATTCTGACTTGTATAACGAACATGTAATCCCCTTGGAAATTTCACGAACATGTAGAAAATTATGGAACAAGGGAACTCGAGTTAGTCTATAGTACTATTTCAAACGAAATCCATTGTACCACCGACGTTTTACTTTAGAGGCGGTGATGCACAACGGATGAAGAGATTTTCTATCCAGAAGAACATCGTAAAATCGTGAATGGTCTAACGGCGCTTCGCTCAACTAATTCCCAAGCAACTATATTAACGTCGAAGCTTGTAAATGTCCAGCATCCATAATGAGAGAAAAAGAGAGGGTGAGATAAAGAGATAGAGAGAGAGAGAGGGAGAGAGAGAGAGAGAGAGAGAGAAAAGGATTCATACAGATACACGCATATACGTCATTTGTTTCATTTCGTGTACGAACGTACATTTTTAATTACAAAAACCTCGGATCTCTTTTGAATCTCTCACACTTGCCGGCCGTTCGTCGACTGGATTTCAAGCGTTGATAATAATGAATAAACCGAAGTCGAGAACAAAGAGGATTACTGACTTCGCTCGTGGGAATAGCTCGTATGAAATTTTTCTTCAAAATTCACCAAAAGCGCTAATTAACCGAGAGATACGCGTAAAAGTCAGCTACGGATGGACGACTCGTTCCATCTACGCGAAACCAGAGACTAAATTAAGGGGTAATAATATCGTTCGTTTATGTACAGGAGTTATATATAATGTCTGTTATTTTTTTTTTCTTTCTTTCTTTATTACTTTTTTTGTTTCCTCGTCATTTGTCATCTCGTATAACTTGTTGTTTTTTCTTGCTTTTCACTCGCCACGCCGTTAAACTTTGCTTCGTCTATAAACGATTATATATAAAAAATAAGTCGTATCACAATTTACGAAATATACGCGACAGGTGAATTTTGTTTTATCGATTAATAAATCCGTCGAATAAAATATTCATTTGTTATAATAAATATAAATTATATAATAATAATAATAATAATAATAATAATAATAATAATAATGATATTATTATTCATTGCACATTCTTATTTAATCGTCTTAAAAAAGATACTCAAACCGTAAGACAAATCAGCATTCGAAACTATCATTCACGGAGTACTGAAATAATTATACGAAGCGTTAATGATCCGCGGACAAAATCGTGTCCTAAGTTTCCTTTGTCTGTCTACTTGCGACAGTAACTCCTTCGAGAATCGATATCTCCGTCGTTGAGAGACGAAGTCGAAACCACGTTTTATAATGTCCCGATAAACCAAACGATAGTCTGTTTTATAGTACCAAACTCTAAACCTTGAAACATTGTCATCGATTACTATTATTTCTCATCGATTTCGTACCAAAGAATTTCTCATTCGTAACTTTTAACGTAATCCTTATGTAAATTATTGCAAATGCGAATGTTGTTCGATCGGCACGATCATTAATATTTTTAAACATTTCTAAATGGTTTTATAGTTCTCTAAAAAAAAAAAAAAAAAAAAAAATAAAAAAATAAGAGGAACAGAAGAAAGTCTTGTGTTCTTTTTTTTTTTTTATCAATAAAAACGATCTTGTAATAGCTTGCATAAAGTGAAGTTATACGCGAATTGTACCTAGAGAAAAATAGAGAGAGATAGAAAGATAGATAGATAGAGAGAGAGAGAGAGAGAGTGCAGTAAAAGGTAGAGGGACTAGTTTTAGGTTGGAAGTCGAAGGAAAGCCGAAGGCAGAAGGTTTGGCCGTGCAGTAAGATCAAACGAAATGGTAGGTCACATCCACCTTTTTGAAAAGTTACTTCTTCCTTCTTCCGAACTTCACATTCCCATCCTCTTTTTCTTCTCTCTCTCTCTCTCTCTCTCTCTCTCTTTCTGCCTTTTTATCTATCTATCTCTCTCTTTTTCTCTTTCTTTTTCTCTCCCCCATCTCCATCTCTATCCCCATTTCATTCTCTTTCAGCTTTCCCGTTGCCAAGCCTGCACATTCTTTCCGTCTGTTCAGTTACGATAGAAACGAGGCAAAGCGAACTCCCTTTTTCCTCGAGTTCGACCCACAAACGACGTTTCATTCCAACCGACTAACGATCCTGACTCTCCACTTAAACGGCTCGGTTGTTCGAACGTTCTATCTAATACTATTTTCTAACGACGTAGAACTTCCTAACTCCGCTTCGCCTTCTCATTCGACTAAATTATTCGTCTATAGGCGATATATACTTATATATCGGCGTGTATATATATATATATATAGTATATATAAGTGTGAATATATATAGGTGTATATGCATATAGGTACATAACGTGGCGTTAAATGATGTAGCACATAATCTACCTACCTACCTATCTACCTACCTATGTACTACCATCGACTTATCTTTTTATCAATGATCGAATGATTTATTAACAATTGAATTTTTTTTATAACAATGAACAGGAATAACAAAGTACCCATATCCATTCCCGGAATATATTTTCAAAAATATCGGACCTACGTACATAAATTTTAAATAAGGAAACTGAAACTTGTTATGTTTCCTCGAATTTCTTCCTCTGTATCTCTCTCCTCTGACATAATTCAGAGCATATATCTAACAAGCATATATCTCACCAAAGCGTCACGAAAGAAAATGAGAGAGTAAGAAAGACAGAGAGAGAGAAAGAAAGAAATAGATAGATAGATAGATAGAGAGAGAGAGAGAGAGAGAGAGAGAGAGAGAGAGAGAGAGAGAATGAAAGAAATATGTGAAAATATATATGAGAAAGAAAGAGATGTAGAGTTAGCTGAGTGTAATCCAAAGTTGCCTGAAATTTCCTTCTCCCTTTGTTTCTGCCACGACGTTTATTTTTATTTTATATTATTTTCAACCCTCGCTAAGATTCAACGCTTCGTTTTTCTCTTGGTCTCACGTGGATGGTCGATAATGGCTTCTCTACGTTGCGCACACTCATGCACGTCACGCATGAATGTCACGCACGAGGCTCGAAATATATCCGACGTTTACATGACCTCTCTCTCCCTTTTCTCTCTCTCTCTCTCTCTCTCTCTCTCTCTTCTTCTTCTTCTCGTTCTCTTTCTCGTACAGTCCTCTTTCAACTTCTATTTTCCTTGAACGAAGTACAACGAACGGTACCGTTCACGTCTTGTTCGGTTTGTTCCACCATCACTTTATCCACTCACCCCATCGATATCACCCTGACTTTACCGTTCTTCTCCCGTCGTGTAACCCTTCGTAGTCAACGATTTGTCGTCAACTGCCTGTCATCGTTCCGACGGGATAAGAAAAAAGAAAAAAAGAACGAAGGAAAGAGAAAAAAATAATCAAACAGGACGGAATTTGAAATGGGAACAAAATAATTAATATCCTTGCTCGATTATATTTTCGAACGTAACGTTAAAATTGATTGCCTTTAAATACGTTCGTTATATCTTCGTAAATCGAAATTTCACTTTCCGTTATCAATCTTACTTCTTCTTCTTCTTCTTTCTCTTCTTCTTCTTTTTTTAATTATATATATATATATATATATATATATATATATATATATATATATATATATATATATATATATTATATATTATATATCGACGTGACAACAGTTACGTCGTTACAAATACTTGAGATACTTTAGTTCTCGCGAATTTTATCAACAATGAACCCTCCGATAGTTCGTCGCTCGTTGCAAATATTCTCACGTATGCAAGTAGTCGTAAACTTCGAATCGACGTGAGAAATTCAGCATAATATAACGACGTTGTTGATACCGTTTGCTATTCGCGAGCGAATATTCATGACCTCGTTTGTGAATAACAGTACGGTGTTTGTAACTACCAAAATATACATCTATATTTGTTATCGAATATTGAAACGTATCTATTAAAACATAGATACGATGCACGGAGCCGAAAAATAAAAAGGAAGAAAAAAGAAGAGAAGGAAAAAGAAAAAATATCTCTCCGAGATATCGGCAGATCGTTCAAAGAAATAGAAAATTATTTAGCGCCGACGTTTTGTCCTTTCTTTTCTCTTTTCTTTTTCCTCTTTTTCTTTAACTTCTTCCCTGATAGGTCAATCTGATTTATCGATCATTTTTATATTACGTTCGACGATTTACTCGTATCCACGGTAAGACGCTGAAAAGTTTTCGAAAACGTTTACGAGTACCGCCACTCTAATACCGGTTGTTACGAGAAAAGCTTCCGGAAAGTTTCAACAGATGAAAGATGATGGTCTATCTTTTAACCTCGCGCGATGTTTTTTTGAAGGAACTTGGCGAAGATGACGACCGAAACTCGAAATAAATCATAACGTTTTCGTACTATCGTCGACGATCCTCTAAGTATCCAGCGTGTAGGTGTTTGGCTAAATTAAAAAGAAAAAAAGAAAAGAAAAAAGAAAGAATTCATGAAAAAAAAAAAAAAGAAAAACATTATACCTAACAGCACTTTCTTCGAATCGATAAATTCGAAGGAAAAGCAATGAACGTGAAAGCTATCGAACGATATAGCTGAAGGAAAGAGATAGAGATAGAGATAGAGATAGAGATAAAGAGAGAGGAGAGAGAGAGAGAAAGAGAGAGAAAGAAAAGCTGAAGAAAAGACGTCCATTTGCCGAGGAAAATAGTAACGAAATGAGCTAAAAAGATTTCCAAAGAATAGTAGATGGTAGACGATCTTTTTACACGGAACAAGAACACAAGCAAGAACACCGAATTATCTCCTATATCCATTCCCCCTCCCCCCCCCTCTCTCTCTCTCTCTCTCTCTCTCTATTTCTCTCCTCTACTTTGGCCATCTATCTATCTCCCTTCCCCTTCTTCCACTATCGCTGATTGGCCATTCCTCTCCTTCGTCTACTAGCGCGAAACATCGAGAAGCGCTGCGCCACGGCTGCTCCCGTTAGAAATTCTCATTGGCTCACAAGTGATCTGGTTAATACGCGCCAATTAAGATCTACCGCAACTCAATTTATATATCGTGTTCCCTAGTCACTCGGACGCAGATAGAAGAGACAGGTAGTAGGATAGAGTGAAGGGTCGCGAAGGGTTGTCCTCTTGCAAGGGCTACTAGTAAGGTAGATGGTTGGTGGATAGGATAGGTGGTTGACTGCTTGAGTGTGGGAGGTGGGAGGGGGAGTTGGTTAAGAGAAAAGGGGGTATAGCGCTAATAATTTTCTGATGTACGTATCCTACTCATATGAGATGACATGTGAGCATACATATACACATACACATACGTATGAGTTTGTATTTATATATGTATATATATGTTACCCATACGTTAGACACATACGTATAAGCATAGACGACTCTTCCCTAGGTTGGGCAGACTATACTTCGGTATTACTCTTACTAGCAGAACTCTAGCTTCTAGAGAGAAGCTTGCTAGCTACATTTCCATCCTCGGGATCGTTCTCGTTTCGTTAGCTCGCGGTTTCGTGAGTTTGCGGTTCGGCATGTACGCGGTATGCCGACGGAACTTCTCTTGGCTGTGTAACGCTCGATAAACGGAAAGTCGGTAACTCGAAGCCCCGGCCGTGGTGACGGTGGTACTGTGGTGTTAGTGATGATAGTATTAGTGGCACACTGAAGAAGACTTTCTCTTCCCACCCCTCCATCCCCCGCCTCTCCTTGTTCGTTCGTTCGTCTTTACGATAGATAAACTATTAATTGTCGCTAATGGTAATTAAGCTCGAAGATTCCTTCCCCGATGGCTAACAAGGATTTACTTCACTCCTTCCGAAATAAACTAACTTAACCATTAACTTTATCTCATATTAACGTACTTGTTGTTATTGTTCTTATAAGCGTTTACTTACGTTCGTTCGTATATTTCCATTTCGAATTATCAATTTAGTTTTCTGATTAATTATACCGTACAGTACCGTATCGTATTCTTCGAGATCTAACGAGGACGCGCGCGTAACAGCTTAATCATTCATAGATCGGATCATTATAAAAACAAAATATCACGTAGAACGACGAAGAGGTATTATTTATTCTTCCAACGTTTTTAACACCCTTTCGAAGAAATCCTAATCCTAACAATAACAACAACAACAACAATAACGATAAATCTTTTCTTCGAAGCGTTTAAAAAAGAATTTCCATCCTTTCCCAAAGGGAGAGAGGGGGGTGGTTCTATTCTTCTTCGAAATTACACCATTGCGGTAGGCAGGGTTATATCCTTTGCTTAATATCTGAAAAGAGAAATTCATTGTCGTGATTTATACCAAGAGAGATAGAAAGAGAGAGAGAGAGAGAGAGAGAGAGAGAGAGGGATACCCTCTCAAAAACCAAACACTGAATTCGTTAGTTTGAAAATATTACATACGTATAACGAAGAGAAAAATGAAGGAGACTCGGTGGGGTGAGGGGGCGGTGGGGAGAGGGGGAGAGTTGAAGGAAGGTGAATACGAAGAAGAAGGAAGAACAAATGTTATAATGGAGTATTTGTCACGGGAAATGGTGCGCACTGTGTGTCGACGACGTGGCGTCGAGTCGCGTCGCGTCGACCTTCGTCGTTAACTCGTTAGCACTCGGTAATCCAACTGAGTTATGCGCTAGGGAGCCGTCACGAAGTTAGCCTTTGTCAAGACCGCCCTCTTTCGTTACACTCGTTCTCTGGCATCGATTAATACCATCCTACTCTGCTATTCCCACTTTTATCTTTTTCTTTCTCTCTCTCTCTCTCTCTCTCACTCTCTTTCTTCTCGCCCTTCCTCCCTCCCTCCCCCCTCCTCTCTCACTACTTTATCTATATATCTATCTATCTATCTCTTTCCGCTACCATGAAAACTTCAACCCAACTCCACCCCCACCGAGAGAATTCAACTCTCGTTTCTCTCAATCCTCTTTCTTGCTTGATTCATAAACACTGAACAACAAGCAAGGTCAGTGCTCTCTGTCTTATTATTTTCCATCGTATATATATATATATATATATATATATATATATATATATATATATATATATATATATACTCGTCATAGAGCAAATATACCTCGGAAAGCTTCTTTTGATATTAAAGGATTACCGTATAGTATCGTAATAAAGCTATAATAACTTCCATTTGGATGATCGTTCTCTTAAAAAAAAAAAAAAAAAAAAAAAAAAAAAAAAAAAAACAAAGGAAAAAGAATTAAAAAGGAAAGAGAAAACAAAAAGGACAAAAAATTTATATTAAAAAGAATAGCCTCGAATAAAGCAAGCAATAAAGAAGGTTCGTTATTATGATGCTTGTATTCTATTATTTTAGAGGAAACTCTCTCGCAGCATTTGTCCAATTATAAACGTTTTTATTATTTCCCTGGAAATCCTTCCCTTGTCATTATCCAGATGGAAAATAGGGGGTGAAAAGTTCTGCTACAGACAATCGATAATTAAGTGAGAGAGAGAGAGAGAGAGGGGGGGGGGGAAGAGAAAGAGATAAAGGAAGAGGGAGAAGCCGTTTTAAAAACCCTTTAGAATTTTACACGCGAATTTATTCTGATTAGCCGTTAAATTCAGGTTGGGACACAAAGGAATTTGAAAATGGATGCTATGAGAGAAAGAAGATTCGTGAAAATCGTCCTAAAAGAGAGAGAGAGAGAGAGAGAGAGATATAGAGAGGGAGAGAGAATGAGACTGGGAAAAGCAGTGGGCGAATCGGATTTAATTGCAGATTTCGCGGCGTGATTTTATCTTCATTACCTTTTCGACTGGTTTAACGGCGCGAAAGCTCGAACGTAGCTTTTCCAACGACTCCCTAAAAACCATGCTAGGCAGCCCCCTCTTATGTATTTTCACAACCAACCAACGAATTTATATATATATATATATATATATATATATATATATATATATATATATATATATATATATATATATATATATTTCTGACGTATCTTGGGATATCGCTTTGCCCAAAGGCAACGGCAGACTATAGGGTGACCCGTGATTTCAACCACGTTTAACTCGATAAACTTACACCCGGCTTCCATCTACCCTCATGATTACAAAGTACGCTGATATGGCCCAGTTATCCATTGAATCGCTCTAAAATCGATTGGAAGGAAGCTCCGAATTATGAACGAGCGAATAAAAATCGATCGGCAAAACGACGCAATCCCTTTTGTAAGATTCTTAAATCAATTTCGCGTTATAATATTTCTGGTTAGAATTTTTTGATCGTATAAATATAAGTATTCATATTAAATCGTGCGTGATACGAGGCGTCTCGTCGAATTTTCAAATTATTCGTAACGTCTGAATTAAATGATCCAGTATCGATCGTTTTGAAAAGTTTTGCTTTTGCTTTCATTCTTTCTTGCATCGCCTTAAAGTCTATACGATTTTTTTTTTTTTTTTTTTTTTTTTTTTTTTATTAATTACAATCGTAATTTTTTTTTCTTCTGTATATTTCGTAATTTAATTTTTGTCTTTGATATCCGGGGAGAAACTTTTTACGACGGTATCGACCAAAGAGATAATATAAGGGTAAATAATTTTTATATACGAGTTTAAACTCGGCCATAATGCCACGCGCTAACATTAACAATGCGTTCGGTGGACTATCATTTATTTTGCAATTTTTGACATTACATGCGTCATAAGAGAATTTCGTAATGTTAATTAAATTAAAAAAATTTTTGATAGACATTTTTTTTTGCGCCCAAAGACCGAAACTTTCTTTTTCGAGAGAGAAAATTTTATTTTCCCGATCAAATTCAACAGAATTATATGATGCATGTTTTTACGAACGAAATGTTTGATATTAAAGAAAAACAAAACAAAACAAAAAAAGAAAGAAAAACTTAAATTTTGACAATATGTATATATTCTTAATATTAACAAATAACGATTGGATATAATTTTATTGTCTAATTTACATTTATTACAGCTTGTGAGTCCTTTGAATTCTCTTATAATTGTGAACGACGTAATGTCTCTAAATTTATTTCTCGAGTAAAGCGAATGCTTTAAACGTTGTTACGTGGTGTTAGAAGAAGAAAGAAAAGAAAAAGAAAAAAAAAAAAAAGAAAACTAACGTAGTTGATTATAACGATAAATAAGATGTATGAATAAAAAGAGAGAGAACCAGTAAAGTAAAATTCATTTACATTGGCCTTTGATACGCCCACCGTTCGAAACTCTATTAATTAAATATACTCGGGTCATTAAAAAAAAAAAAAAAAAAAAAAAAAAGAAAAAGGAAGGGAAGGAAAAAAAATAAAAGGAGAGGGGACAGTCGCTAGCTACGTTTATGCGTAATTGGATAAAAACTCTTTTAGTGCCTTTTTAAAATACTTCTCAGGTAGATATATTTTTTTATTCATCGGACGTCGTACTTCTCTTTCCCGGTATTTTAAATGCAAGGTCGTGCTATCCATCTCGAATCCTTTAATTATACTCCAACGGAGTCTCGCGAACGAGAGGATCTTCGCATTTAAAAAAGTTTCATAAATGACTGGCGACGCGCTCTTATCTTTCATATCGGCGAGCTCATTGGTTCAATAACTTCGATCCTAAATTACGGGTTTTCGTCGAAGAATTCGGACAAACATATCCAATGTCTTTATTCTTTCTTTTTTGTTCGCCTCCCCCACCCCCTCTCTCTCTCTCTCTCTCTCTCTCTCTCTCTCTCTTTCTACCATGTCCGTTGGTTAAAGAAATTATCCCGTCGGAGTTTCATTCTAACCCATCCTAATTCTCTAACGTAATTTCCAAAACGGGCAACGTTCCACAAAATTTTCCAACTCGTTACTTCAGATTTTATCTCCTTAGCATAAGTTCTTTTCCGGCATAGATTCTCTCGAATAATCGATTACCCAAAACTTTACAATTAACGTTCAACCCTTTGACAACGAACTTCGCAACTGTTTTTTTGTTCCCCCCCCCATCCCTCTCTAATTATCTATCTATCTGTCTATCTGTATCTTCTATCAGCTTAATCTCTAATTTGTAAATTAATCCACTTCGAAGAGAAATTAGGGGAGGGTGGGGGGAGAAGGAAAAGGATCGCCAAAATTTCTCACGCGTCTCGAACTCATAAAAGACTTTTGCGATAGAATATTTTCGATGTAGAATTCTTCTTTGGTAAAAAAAAAAAATAAGAGAAAGATGAAAAAGAAAAATCACGTCCTACGTTATGAGTAATTCCGATAAAAATCTTGAACGATGTCAGATATTCATTCCATTCGTGGTTTACACCGAAGGAATCTTATATCGGTATTTTCAGGGATAAATTGAAGGACTGCGAAATGTTAGATAGAGAAGGATGGACAAGAGTGTTGGGTGAAACAGAGGTTAGGAATTCGTATATACAAAGGGCAAAGGACGTTTGACGATGGAAAGAAACCTTTCATGGTGCTTGAGAAATTCCTACGTCGAGGATCTCGTCGAAGTGAACCATAGGTGAGAACCCTTTGTCCCCGTAGAACTTTGGGAGTTCCATTCGAAGGATAAACGCAAAAGCTACCTCGAACCGGTTGCGTTGCTAAGGTTCGCGCAAATGTTAAATCACGCCGAGTAAGCTAATCTCGTTAACGAATCACGTAGCGAACTTCTACGCGAGCGCATACCGTCGTCGCATTCTCGAGTAACGATGAAACGTAGAATAAGATAGAAATAGATAGATAGAGAGAGAGAGAGAGAGAGACGACAGCTGGTCTTACGTAGATACTGTCCCTGCCGCAAACTTGAAATACTGTTGACGCTTCCATTTTCGAATTATCGATCGATCCAGCAAGTCTTACTACTCCCAGCCAACCGCAGATAAGTATCTATTCATCCCTCCTTGATACATTGTTATTGCTATTATATAAATGTTACCAGTCGTATTAACGAACAATCCGATTCCATTAAATCCGTCTTAGATTCGAGGATCGATCCGTTAAATAAATCCAACGAAATACGTTAAATCTCGTTCGACGTCAACGCATTAAATTATATTTCTTGACCGAGCCAATGTACCTTGAATCGTCTCGCAAACAATCCTGAATAATCGTTTAATCGCGTTGCCATTCCAATTGTACGTTCGCAACGAAAATAAAACAAATTTTCTTTTCGACAAAATCGTCTTTCACTATCTCGGTCGTAAAGTATAACACGCCTCGCGTAAACATTATTATTCTTTCTTTCTATTTTTTGTCCTCTTCTGTCCTTTCTCTTCTCTTCTCTTCTCTTCTCTTCTCTTCTTTTCGGTGTTTTCGTTTCGTATGTTTTCTCTTCTTTCGCGTATGTTAATTTCTTTATACTCGTTGAAATTAATTACTTCTACGCTCAGCGTGGAGTCGCAAACAAGCGCCGAGCTCGGAACACTTTCAACGAAAGAAAAAGAAGCAAGAAGGTAAGCAGAAAGAGAGGACGGGGAAAAGAAAAAGAAAAAAAAAAAAAAAGAAACAGGAGAAGAAAAAGAGAGGTAAGAAGGCCACGGAGGGACCAAAGAGGATTCCCTGGTGAGTGAAACGACGTGAGCGAATTTTACCGTATACCTCCGTGTGTCGTCCTCTCTCTCTCTCTCTCTCTCTCTCCTTCTCCCTCTCTCCCTCTCTCTCTCTCTCTCTCTCTGTGTTTGTCTCGAACTCTTGCCAAGTAGTACGACGACGACGTTTCGCTTGGACCACCCTGTGCACGTACTTCGCACCGTAACGAAATACCTTTTATTAAATTTTCTTCTCGAAGGCAGGAGAGAAAGGGGGTCAAAAAAAAGAAAAACAAAAACGAAAAAGAAAAAAAGAAGAGGGAGGAAAAGTTAAAATCGTAAATGACCGGCCGCATTAGTTCGTTCGTTAAGAATCGTGACTCGATAATTCATCATACGTACCTTTGTATCGATAGTGATCGATAGACACTCCAAAATTTCGAACGCCAAAACTTCGATTCAATTTCGAATTATACGATCGAAATAAAGGAAGAAAAATAGAAAAAGAAAAAACAAAAATAAGAAGAAAAAACAATGCGATTCATCTAAATTCCGATATATCGAAGCTGCCTATTAACGGATTCGTTTAACGAGGACCGATCAGAGTGTTAAGCACCATTGCAATTATTTCGTCCTCTATTATATTCACTCGAGAAACTTCGTACAACAAGCTATGGTAAATAAGAACGATAACGGCCGCGTTAACGATCTACGCTCGATCGTTCTTGAACGATATTAAAACGTACATACGGTCCTTAAAATCGAGCCATGTAAGTAACATAAACGGATCAAAATCGTACATATATCTCGGTTGGTAAAAATTTTATCGGCGATCTTGGCGATGAACTAGTGAATTGTTTTTCATACAAAGAAAAAAAAAAAAAAAAAAAAAGAAGAAGAAAAAAGAAAGAGTATCGAGAAGATCGTTTTTCTCGGCAATTGGTAAAACTTCTTCGACCCTCGGTTAAAACTTTTTCACCTTCGACTTAAACCATCTGGCGATTTCTTAAAATAGAAGGAAGTAATAATAAAGTAGACAGAAAAATATGAAGAATAAGAATAAAAATTAGAGGAAGAGGCAAAGAAAAAAGAAGGAAAAGTAATTTAACGCCTATTCGACGTCGACATACGCGCCTCTTGAATTTAATATTACAATATATAAAAAAAAAAAAAAAAAAAAATATATATAAAAAATAACCAAAGTAAAATATTGAATTACTAAGTCTACGATGATCATGTAAAGGTCATTATCGATGTTATAATTACAATTGTTCCCTTAGATTTAGAAAATAATTATAATTTACGATTTTTGAATGCGAATAATCGATGTAATTCAAATTATTCTCACCTTTGGGAGATTATTTAATTAAAATAAATTTCATTTCAGGAAGACTATTTCTTCCGATCGACAAGCGTAAATGGAATTTTCGAAACTCATCCGCTAGTAAGGTTAGTTGCAGAGCAAACGACGTTCGACAACTCCCAAAGGGCCGTCCGAAGATAATAGATGGCCACGATGCCGAGCACCGAGCTGCTGCTGAAAGCGGCGATAAAAGCTTTGCCTTCAGCACTAGCGCCATCAGAGTGCAACAATGCATCCGCATTGATCAAAGGTGTGTTACATCTCGGCACATGCAGGAAACAGGCGAGAATAAAGTCACCGTTTGAAATCGGTAAGAGAAAGTTCGAAGCTCTCTCCCTCTCTCTCTCTCTCTCTCTCTCTCTCTTTAACGAAACCTGTATTCCCATCACGTTTTAGCTACCCCCTTCCTTCTCCTAACCCGCCCCCCACCCCGCTCCCAACCAACGCGGACAATCCCAGCCCTTGGATAACGTGTTCGGCTTAGAATTTTTTTTCCTACCCTTCTTTTCCTTCTCTTTTGTTTTCTTTTTCTCTTTTTCTTTCTTTCTTTCCTTTTATCCTACTATCTCCATCCCCTTCCCTTTCCTTCCCCCTTCTGAAAAATAAATAAGGCAGCGAGTAAATCAAGAATTGGCATACTTGAAAATCACTACATCTCTTTCTTCTTCGTCTTCGTCATCTCCTTCTTCTCCTTCTACTTCTACCTTTTCTTTTTTCTTTGGAAATGTCTTCGTACTATTGGCAATACGCTAAATCGAATATATCAACGTTTCTCATCATTCGCGTATGTACTCCATCGATCGCGAAAGAAAAATATTCATTCATTCTCTCTCTCTCTCTCTCTCTCTCTCTCTCTCTCTCTCTCTCTATTTTTTTTCTTCTTCTTCTTCTTCTTCTTCCTCTTCCTTTTGCTCTCTTTCTTTATTATCATTCCTGCGCATCGAAAAAGCATGGAAAAAGCTGAGTTTCCATCTCCCTTCTGTATATCTCCTTTCTACGATCAAGGGAAACTACAATTTCCGTGGTCCCGATGTTCCTCTTTGCTATTTCGAAGAAGATTAAGGTTGTCATGTTGTTTCTTCGTCTAAGAAAATATTTCTTTCGAAACGCCAGGACACGTTTTTCCGATTGGAGAGTAGTATTGATCGACAAATTGAAATACATTTTTGTCGTATTCGTCGTCGCACCTCTTTTGATCGTATAAGATAATTAAGAAAAATTAACGAGTTCGATAATACCCAAGAAAAAACGAGATGATAAAATATTATAATATCGAAAAATTATCGCGGAGTAATGGTACGCATATTGATTCGACTAGAACCACGTACGATGTAAGACTGAAGGTCTCCTTCGTTCGAAATTGTTTTGAAGGTTGTTTCTTCGTTTTGTTATTGATCGAGAACGAGTGACGACAAAGTCGTAAAAGTAAATACGTATCGTCACCTCGGTATACCTCGATACAAATAACCTTGATTTTACGCTATCAGATTTAGTTCGTAACAAGTAAAGGTAAGAAGAACATCTATCACGATCGAACGGCAAGTATTTGCGCATCAAATTAATTTTATAAATATTTCCTTTATTTTTGTATTATAAGATACGTAGCAACAAAATTGCGATCTCTCTCTCTCTCTCTCTCTCTCTCTCTCTCTCTCTCTCTCTCTCTCTCTCTCTCTCTCTCTCTCTCTCTCTCTCTCTCTCTCTCTCTCTCTCTCTCTCTCTCTCTTTCTCTCTCTCGTCTCATTCGGAAAAATCAATTTATCCGCATGAAATCGTAGAGAATATATTTATGTGTGTATGTATGTATGTATGTATTTTGGAATTATTTGTACTAGTTCGACGAGACCGAACGTATATTTTGAAAATAGCATGTAGATTTATGTCAAAACTTCCGACTGATTTTGGATTTCTATTCGACGAGATAAAAACAGAACATTATTTTCTATTCGACGAACAAAGCGGATCACTCTCGTTTTAACCGGCAACTCTGTCAATGCGACGACGAGGATAAAAGAGAATCCGGGGTCATCTGGATGAAAGAACGTACGGAGGATTGGTGGATGAAGATAAACTGAGAGAAACTGCAAAAACTACGATAAAGGGCTACGAGATGATGAACGATAAAGTTCGCTCGCGGTTATCGATGGAATGAAAACTGGAGTTATATATATATATAGATATACATGTATATAAATATACACGTATATATTTACAAAATGTGACGATGAGTCAGACACCATTGATGCAACTGTCTGGATGTAACGACGAAGATGGATTATACGTCTCGCGATTTACAAAGAATCTTTCTCTTGTTATTTTTTTTTTTTTTTTGTTATCAACTTCTCCCGCTTTTTCTTTAACGTACAAAAAATATTTCTCGTAGTTTCTGATTGAAGTCGACGATAATTTCAGTTTAAAAGTCGATCTATCAAAATACAATAGTACTCGTTCATCGATCGATACGTTTTAATTGATAAATTTCTTCAAGCTGTTATTGTTTGGATAACCCTTATAGAATTGACAATGACAAGTTATAATTTTAATAGGACTTTCATACTTTAAGCCGACTTACGAACTTACAAGAGACCTAAGATTTCTTATCTATAAGAGCACAACTTTCTATGATTTTCTTAGTTAAGGAGATGAAAATGTGTAATTATCTGAAAAATTATCGATCTTTTTCTGAGCGAGCGCGTCCGATGAACCGAACAAAGTTAGACAGTAATCGTGATAATTTATCATTCTAGAAATTATCACCACCCTAGCAACTATTTCCATTAATAACACGAGGGTGTTGACACTCTCGTAAGTAAAATTATAAATTTTACTCGAAAACTATTCCCTCTGCTCTCTTGCAGCAATAATTAACGTAACCTGAGGATAACAAAAAATCCAGACCATTAATCTATAAATTTATAATTAGCTATTTTCTTCGAGCAAATCGCATTACTTTTTATCAAATTATCGAGAAAATAATTGCTTAATCGTTCCAATAAAAGAAAAAAAAAAAGAAAATTAATAAACATTTTTCATCTATAATCAAATATCGTGCGTTAATTTAACGATAAGAATTGTTTTCACTCAATAAAAAAAAAAAAAAATATTTTATATTTCAAGTCTTTTCGTGAAATAAGATAAATTAATTATTACGTACAAAATCCGATCTATGATGAAAAAAAAGTTCTCACACCTAATCATTTATATTTTTGTTGTACGATACGATTTCCCATATTGCTTTAAGGCTTATGAAGGGTACTTAAAAAATTAGCGTGAATATTAAACGTTACTGTGCCCGTCTATCTCATTCTCGTCCTCTCTCGGGTCGTGGTAGCCGTGTCACGGTGCAGCACGTAAGTGCATTTCCCTTTGTAAGGTATAAAAGGTTAGCAGTTAACTCTACCGCGTAATTATACATTAATTAACAGTTGTTTCCCAAATTAACGATTAACCATCCATTCTCATAGAATATTCTACGGAGAAATAATTTTGTTGAAAAAATTAAAAAAAAAAAAAAAAAGAATGTTTTTTTCTTACGTTAACATTGAAAATACGTAAAAATTGTTAAATTTGAAGAGATTGACGCGAGTATGAAATCCAAGTCACACAGGAGATAGAAAAAGAGGGAGTGAGAGAGTGGAGTGAAAGAAAGAAATAAAGAAAAATGGTGTAAGAGACATTGACCTTTGACTTATCGCACAAGTAACGTTGAAATTCTTACAAGAGAGGAAGAAGTGTTTGATGCCAAAAGATATATACGAGAAAGTGTAGAGAAAGGAAGAGAACCCAGAAAACTCGGCGATGGTTGATGAAAGATCCGAAAAAAAGGATATAAGTGTGTGTGTGTGTGTGAGAGAGAGAGAGAGAGAGAGAGAGAGAGAGAGAGAGAAAAGAGCAAAAGGGATAGTCAGGCCAGTAGAAAAGTCTATTCGCGAAAGGCGAGAAAATAACTTAAGCAAGAGAGGTCTTGCCAATGGCAGGGGGTTGAGTTTTGCAGGAGCAATTCGTCTTAGGTTGGCGTACGAAGCAACGCGAAGGCTGCCAGCTGCGCTTCCCGTTTCCCGAGACACGTCTCCCTCCAGACTCCGACGCCATCGGAAAATGTATGTATATAGAAGGGATAGAGGAGTTTTCTACGTGAGAAAGGTTCTATCGGACTAAGCTGCCCTCCTCTTCTCTTTCTCCTCCAAGCCTTCCCCATTCGCCTCCACCCCATCGCCGTTTTCCTTTATAAAGCTCTCAGAGGAAACAAGTGAGCAAGCTGCTACCTATACGTATATAGTCAATAAGGAGACAAAAAGGGATGGAAAGAGACAACGTACGAGATAGATAGAGAGAGAGAGAGAGAGAGAGAGAGAGAGGACAAAGAACACTATCTATATACACACATTACAAAGCAAGTTTCAAATACCATTTACAATTGAAACGTCTTTTACGTTTGACATTTTACCCTGATTCTTTCGATTTTGATTTCTTCGTTCTATCTCGTCGAAAAAGTTTCTTTTTTTTTAAATTTGACGAGAACGATGGAGTACGAGAGTGTTAACATCATTGGGGGTACGTCGAGTGTTGTACGACATTTTTTTTCTTTCTCTTTCTTTCTACTTTTCTTTTGTTTGTTTGTTTGTTTGTTTATTTATTTCGAGATACCGTAACGCTACGACGTATAGATACGTGTCGTTAACTTTTCTGTAAAGGATGAAACATGAATAAAACAGATACGATGGAAGAACGAACATGTAGTCGTCGTTTCATAAAAAGAAATTTCGAGAGGAAAAAAAAAAAGATAACTGAAATGGAACTTTCAGAAAAAGGGTGATAAATTTGTCGCTTATCGAAATGTTAACTTCTAACTTGAGTAATATCAAATGTATTTCTTTATACCTTCGTTATCTTTATCCTAAGTCAATTTTACGGGGGATGTATGTATGCAATAATTTTTATACACTCGGAAAAATCATTCGGCGTGGTAAAAATTAAACGTCGAATTTAACGCAAGTCGGAATTTATTGCCTGACAATTTTTAGAAGTAGTACATATCGATTTCATTATGCTCGATAAAAATCATTGACCATTCTCTTACAGTATCGTTAATATTTTTTGACGTTCCTTCGGTATTTCGACCGGTGGAAATTTTCTTTTCGATATTTTCTACGAGTAAAATTCAGAATGTAAAATGTCGATTCGACACTAAGGGGGAGGGGGCTTAGGAAGGGAAAAGGGAGAAAGGGAGGGAGGGAGGGAGGGGGGGTTAAGCCCAAGCCGCGAATTCGATCCTCTTAAGGTTTGAATTAATTTTATCGAAGAAAACTCTTCCATTGAATTTCAATGAGAGAGAGAGAGAGAGAGAGTCAGCGTAAATAGGACTGAGAAGATATCGGATCCGTTCGAAATCGATTTTTATTTCGATTCGATAAATAAAATTAGTTGAATTTGTTTTGGTATTTATCCGTATTGTATAGACATAGATATCGATATACATGGATACAAGGTGCTCGAAATTAGTAACTACGAATAATCAAAAGTTGTAGATCGTTAAGAATCGTTATCAAATAGTATACTATAAAATTCATCGTTCTTAACGAGGAAGGATTAAACCTCTAAATATTTATATTCAAGAGGGAGCCGGATTTTCGAGTTGACCTCGGAGAGTGGGTCGAAGAAAGGGTCAACGACGATAACGTTCGCGATCCCGCACGAGAGAATCGTAGATTCGCGCAAATATGCGACGGGTAACTCGCCCTCATCCTAGTCCGGATTACGAGGCGAGCGAATGTATGCAAACCGGCACCTCTGAGAAATTCGTAGGTTAGAGTGCCGCTTCTCTAATATTGAATTTCAAATGCAGCTAGATGCGATAAATAAACCCGTTCCCGTGGTACAACGAGTTATTTCGTGCCATTTTCACTTCGATATCCTACAAAACTCCGATTTCTACCGTCGAATCGAGTGATAATGCATGAAAATCCTCCTCCCCCTTCTCCACGTCCTCCTCCTCCTCCCAACCAACAGATATTACACCAACCAACCCAACAGGAATATCGAGGTCCGATGTCCGTTTCGTATCGTCTCGAATTAAATTACGTTAAGAGATCCCATTAAAATCACTTAAATTCCACCTTGGAAATTTCAACTGGAATACGCTTTAAATGCGATTAACAATGATTGAAGAAAATCAAATCAAATTACGGATTCGCCGAATTCGAAGGGAATTGTTAGAAACGAATATGAAATCTTTGAAACTTGAATTCGCACGAGGGGGACTTCGTATTATTCGATTAAACCAGAAGAATATCGTTCAAAGTTTGACATTTAACGTTGTAGAAGAAGGTTCAATGAACGCGACGACGTCGAAACGGCCCGGAATAGAGAACAATGGAGAGAACGTGGCAGAGACAATTTAACGGATACGTAAACGCCATCCTAATTCCCTTCTACGTTATCTCGAACGTCCGACATATTTGATATTTTGTTAGTAAGATGAAAGTTAAGAACGAAATAACAACGATTAGAAATATTTTAATATACATTAATACGATAAAATAAATTTTCATTGATAACGTTACTAATTAATGTTTATGCATTATACACGTGGGTATCTAGAAATCCTTGAATATTAATTTCTATAATCGAACGTACGTATTTTTAGGTATAAAGAAATATCGAATCTTCTGAGACGAAAGAGAGAGAGAGAGAGAGAGAGAAAGAAAGAAAGAAAAAAAAAAGAAGAAGAAAAAAAAATAAAATAAATAAAAAAAGGGAAAAAGTGGGAAGTGGATTAGACATCATGCTGATCCGTTGATACCAATGAACTACTGCGGTTAAATCCCGAAAGGGGGAAAAGAAAATGGGAAATAATTCTTATTATCGCTAGGGGAAAGGATTAAATGGAGAAAGGGAGGAAGATAAAAAGGGGAATGAACATTGTGCGAGGAGATATAGTTACGATCGTATATGCGATAGGATTCTAGCTGTGAGCGAAAGTAGAGAACGAGTACTTGGATAAATAAAGTACTTTTAGGGTTGTTAAGATAGGATTGGTAAATGTTTAAGATTATATAGAGACCTATCTCTGTGTTAGAAGAATAAAATTGATAGCGATACGAGATAATACTAAAGCTTTCTTTTTCTTTTGTTCGATTTTTCTTTTTTTTTTTTTTTCTTTTCTTTTTCTTTTTGAAATACCTCGTCTAGAAAGGTCAATTTATTTCGCCGCGAAGATATCAGATTTAAAACGTCCGATAACGATATCAAAACGTTACGCTTTCTTTCCCACTTGTTCATATATACATTCTCATCCGGGAAATGTTTCTCTTCCGTCAATTAAAAAGTTCGAGTTAGTTCGCGCGCTTTATTCGTCTGAGAAACGTTATCGTAGATGCCTCGCGAACGACATCGTTCATCGTACGAAAAGAAAATAAAGAGATGTAAGTACGAAAAAGATAAGAAGAAAAAGAAGAGGAGATAAATTAAAGGGACATTTAAGGAGTACGAAATATTGAGATAGAGATAGATATAAGAGAGATATAGAGATAGATAATAATGTAAGGAATAAGGAAGGATACGTGTGTCGAGCAAATCGAGGTCGTGAAACGTTAAACCACAAGCTTTTTCCATTTTCATCGTCAAAACTTTCGATAGACGAAACAGCTTTGCATTATTTGCTGTGTCTGTCGACATCGATGATTCACGATTCTCCGAGCTCCAACTTTTTCCTGCTTTTCGTAATACAAAAGCAGTCTACACACAGTAACACGAAAAAAAATAGATGGATGGATGGAAAAAGAGAGAGATAGAGAGAGAGATAGATAGAGAGAGAGAGAGAGAGTCTCTAAAATATCGTATACGTTTTAAATGTGAAAGACGTAGATTTATTCTTACAAGATTCGTAGCAGCATTTACGATGAAATCGTTACTGTCGCTTAACTTTTCAATTCCATTCATCTCTCTCTCTCTCTCTCTCTCTCTCTCTCTCTCTCTCTCTCTTTCTTTTTCTCTATTTTATCCGTTCGTATTGGAATATCTCTATTTCTCTCTTTTTTTTTTTTTTTCTAACTCACCGTTACTTCGACCAGATCCAAATATAAATTTATCGCTTCTTTTCTCATCATCTCTCCATTTCTTTCTTCCTTTTCATTTTTTTTTTTTTTTTCTTTACTCTGATATCACTTACGCATCAATGAATTTTAATTTTTCAGATACGATCAAAAGCGCACCAACAAAGTTTCTTTCTTCTCACGGACGCACTCGAACTTCTCACGTCTACTTTTATTTATTTATTTATTTATTTTTTGATCCTTTTGTTTTTTCTTTTTTTTCTTTAATTTTCCTCTATAAAACGTAATTACGAACGTGCCGATGGACATTTTTATATCTCCGGAGAGAGTCGACAAAAACGGTTTCCCATTTTCTCGTACGCGGAGCTTCGTCGTAATCGTTTTTTTTTTTATTTTTTATTTTCTATTCTAAATTCGTATCTGTTTTTTTTTCTTCCTTCATTTCTCTCTATCCTGTCTTAACGATATTTCCCCTCCCCTCCGTCTACAACGAAGAATTATTAAAATTTATTCGTCTGGCGACCAATAGGACGGACAAGCGAAAATACGACACGTGATAATATGACTTCTCTCTCTCTCTCTCTCTCTCTCTCTCTCTCTCTCTTTCTCGTCTATCGTAATAACGCGCCATAAGAAAGTTAGAAGAAGTTGGTTAAAAAGAGGTAAAGGAAGAAAAAGGAAATAAAGGAGTTGAAAAAAAATCGCGAAAGTTTTTCAAGAGAACAAAGGAAAAGGAGAAACGATTTATAGGAAGAATTCGAAAGATTAAATAAAGAGAGAGAGAAAGATTTTTTTAAGATTTCTTTTATATAAAACTACAGCATATAAAATATTTAAAAATAAAAATCAATCTGGAGCATGAACGATGCGAGAGAAACGTTTTCGAGGCGATTGAAAGGGAACGTTGACAAATAGTGAAACAAAAAAGAAAAAGAAATAGAGAGAGAGAATAAAAAAAGAAAAAATGGGTGGAAAGATAAGAGGAAAAAGTAAAAAAAAAAAAAAAAGAAGAAGAAGAAGAAAAGACTAATGGAAATCTAAACGCAAAGAGAGACATTGAAAACCGTACCGCTCGTGCAACAATCAATGTTATATATTAGAAAAGAATCGTACTACTTTAAACGACGCACACTTCTGTCGCGAATAAACCGAGAGCGACTGTGTATTATAACACGCGCGGGGAACTTAATATTCGTAGCACGAGGAGAAGAGCGCGATGCATCAAATTCCCATTTTCCGATTTCTTCCAGTATCTTGGAAAAAGATTTCACAAGTAGGAAGTTAAACTAAAGGCGAACGTACGACGTTACTGGCAGTGAACACGACACAACGTAAGACGTAACGTGACGTTCTGTACTGCACCAGATTCTTCCTTCCTTTTTCTTTTCTTTTCCCTCTTTTTTTTTTTTTCCTCCATTTTATTTATCTTCTTCCTTCTTTTCTTCCCCTCCTTCCCCCCCCCCCCCACCCCTCTCTCTCTCTCTCATTCAACTTTTCTCTCTTTTATCAAAGAAACGATATTTGCTTTTCACGATTTCCGTGTGTCTGAGACCAACGATCCACTTTCTTTGATTGCTTCCGTCCAAAAAAAAAAAAAAAAAGAAAAAGGAGAAGAAAAAAAAGAAAGAGAAAGAGAGAGGGGAATAAGGAGAAGAGGAAGTAAATAAAAAGGAACAGCTTGACGTTTCGATCGGACATGTCAGGTAGAAAGAGCTTTAAACCACCGGCAAAGAAGCAAATCGAGTTAGCTACCTAAGTTGTATTAGAACCGTGACGGCTATTGCGTCTTCATTTCAAGTACGGGAATTAAGGATCTCCTGGCACTCTTGATAACTCTTTTCGATCTATTTTATGTCAAGACGTTACGTTCCTTTTCTTTCTTTCTTTCCTTTTTTTTTCTTTTTCTTCCTCAAATCTCGATTCCATTGTAACAATTTATTGTGTTCGATTAATTGTCATAATTTTCCAAGAAAAAGAAAAAAAGATATATAAATATTTCGATATAGTTCGATGTTCCGGCCTTGGTCTGCAATCTCATAGTCAATCGGATTTAACGAAATTCCTTTTTTTTTTTTTATCTCCTTTATATTATCGTTTCTTTCAACGTTTCGCGTTTCGCGCGAATTGTTATATTCGTGTGATTGAATTGTACAGAAATTACGTTCGGTTTCGACTAATACGATAAATACTCGGGCTGGCGCAATTATATGATATAATTCATCGTTCGTAGTCGTCAACGTTAAAACGCTTTCAGTATCTTTATTTCCTTTCAATTATATACGCGGACACATTTATACGTGGAAATGCTCGAATACGAGTGGTATCTACGTTCGTATATTTATTTCGTACGCGAGCATTCCACAGTGGCTCGCGCGTGAGGTTGGTTGAGTGAGTTGTGTGCGCGGGGGAGGGGAAGGGGTAAACGGGGGTGGGCGGGCGGTCCTTTGCTCTCGATATAAATTCCGATCAGAAATATCCACTTTGCGAGGAAATTCTTCCGTGCGATTTATTTCCCGGGTTATCCGCAGCGCAAAACCGAGAAATCCATTTCGATTCTCTCGTCTCTTTCTAAGCGCGAGCAAATCCACCGGACGAAAAGCTTCGACGATATTCTCGAGGCCACTCGTATCCACGGATTTATCTCGTAAATATTAGATCACTGGAATGCTTTTTTGTTTCCCCCCTACTTCTTCTTCCTCGTCCTCCTCCTCCTCCTCCTCTTTCACTTCTTCCTTTTTTTCCTTTTCCTTTTATTTTTGCTTCTAACAGGAATAGGGGAGTATCCTTCACTACAATTTTGCCGTATCCCGTATATGACGACATCGTTATTTCTATTCGCGAATAATAAAACTTCCTTAATTTCAAATATCTTTTTTTTTTTTTTTTTTCATTATATTAGATATCTCTATGCGCTCTGAAATCGTTCGAAAACGCGAATATCGAATTTCATTTCTATCCAAACTTCGTTATAATTAATACACCTCTTGTTGATCGTATTCGCGAAGTAGTTATGCCACGGAGAGTATAATATTCAACTTTTATCTCGAATTAATTGAGATATCGTGTTCGACTCGACGTAACATCGCGAAGAATTAATTTGCCGGCCGGTTAGGAAACGCTCAACGCGGCTCTTGGAATTATATTAGAAACCGCGTGAATTTTTTTTCTTTTTTCTTATTTCTTCTTCCTTTTTTTTTTCTCCCTTTACCGAACTTCGTAAACACCTTTTAAGTTTTAATCGAACTTCAACGCGACTTTCCAAGCAGACTCGCGGAAAATTTAA
Source organism: Dolichovespula saxonica (assembly GCA_911387935.1). Lineage (NCBI taxonomy): Eukaryota > Metazoa > Arthropoda > Insecta > Hymenoptera > Vespidae > Dolichovespula > Dolichovespula saxonica. Next base: position 7,032,097 of record OU426996.1, on the reverse strand, counting down.
TTGTACGATGCAAGCACTGAAGTGCTATGGTAGTTAAAATACAAAAAAGAATTCATATAAGAAAAAAAAATTAAAAAAAAAAAAAAAAAACAGGGGAAAGAAAGAAAAAAAGGAGAAACCAGAAAAAAGAAACAGAGAGATAGATAGATAGATAGATAGACAGATAGATAGATAGAGAGAGAGAGAGAGAGAGAGAGAGAGAGAGAGAGAGAGAGAGAGAGAGAGAGAGAGAGAGAGAGAGAGAGTGTAAACGAGTTTCTCAAGGAATAAAGGAATCCTCTCCCTTTTACGAATTAGAACTGGGCTCCTGCGATTCGTTTCGTTATCCTTAATATGCCGAACTACGAGATCCTCTTAACAAATTTCATTTTGTTTCAGGGCTTTGAGGGTTCGTTGATTAAAATTTTTTTTTCTTCGTTTAATGATACGATGCGTACGTGTGTAATCGAGACTTTTGCATCGAAAGTCTTTTTCGACGGTCTCATTTCCTCTCTCCCTTTTTCCCTCTCTCTCTCTCTCTCCCCCCAATTTTTTTTATATCTTATCGTTCCACAAATATTTCAAGGAAAAAGCAAAGAAAATGAAAATAATGAGAAACAAGATCGAAAAGAGATAAAGACGGGAAGACAAATTTCCAAGAGCCAAAAACTATCGTAAATGTTGGATTAAAAGGAACGATAAAAATAGGATGAATACACATTCCCATTGGAATGGTCTAACTCGTGAGTAGAAGAAATTCGGATATAATTTACTGCGTTACGATAAATCGAAGAAATTTCAGCTTTATCGACGAACGATAGATAACTTTCCCGGGATAAGACGTACCCAGTAAAACGTAATATAAATTGGCTTCGTGCGAGCGTTTATTTCTATCGTCGCGAAAAGAAGAATAAAGAATAAAGAAGAGGAAGAAGAAGAAGAAGGAGGAGGAGAAGAGGAAGAAGAAAAAAAAGGAGGAAGAGAGAGAAAGAGAATCGAGGCCGGAAATGGAGGGTCCGGAAGGGACCGCGTTGATGGCGTACCACCAACGAACAAAAATTCCACGAAAAAAGAAAGAAAAAGAAAAAAGGGGGAAAATAAGAGAAAGGCAAGAAAAAGGGGTGAAAAAAAAAAGAAAGAAAGAAAGAAAATAGAAAGCGAGACGGATTCTTCGGCAAGGTCGAACGAAGAAATTTACCGTGGTCATTGTGTTCATCGAGCATTCTTTTCTTTTCTGGGCCGGGTACTGTAGTACTTTTTCTTCTAGCCAACCAACCAACCAACCAACCAACCAACCAACCTCTCTCTCTCTCTCTCTCTCTCTCTCACTCTCTCTCTCTCTCTCCTCCCTTTTCACCATTGCAACCACCCTTCGTTTCCTTTTCATTCCTACTCCTCCACCTTCTTCCTCTCTTTCACCTCCAATTCCTCCTCCTCCTCCTCCTCCTCTTCTTTTTTCTACGTACCACCACTATCCATCTTTCGAGGACGGATAGGGCAGAAATGGTTTCGGGGGGCCATTCACGAAAGTTCCGGCAGAATCCCCGGCATTGGCGACATTAAATGCGGGAGATGCGTCGAGTACGTGATAGTTGGTTCGAACGTTACGACATCGATCTCCATCGTTCGACCACACCAAAGACGTTAGCGCGTCGCGACGTCAGAGAGGGACAGAGGGGATGGGATGGGGTGGGGTGGGATGAGGTGGGGTTGGGCCACCGCCCTCGTAAGAATCGACCCGATCATCGTTATTTATACTCGACGTTATGTATCCGCGTTTCACACTTTTCCAATGGATAAGGGATAAAGGGATTTCACGACCAAGAGTTATTTTTCACTTGGAACCGTACGTTTCAATGATTTCTATGAATTTTGTTTGACTTCTTTTTTCTTTTTCTTTTTTTTTTTTTTTAGCTACGGAAGAAGAAAAAAGTAAAGAAAGAAAAGAGAGACCGAAATGAACGGACAAATTTAAAAGGTTTTGTAAAATGAACCGTAGTCGGATAGAGAGAGAAAGAGAGAGAGAGAGAGAGAGAGAGAGAGAGAGAGAGACGGAGAGGGGAGGGGGGTAAGGAAAAAGAAGATCATCGATTAGGGATGGCAGAGGGGGCAAAAAGATAAGAGGGTCATCGTTTGCTCGTTATCTTGACCGAAGGTAAAACGCATGGAATCTCGCGTAATATCGCGCTCTGTAAGGTCAAACGAAGGATGAAATCGTTCTGTACGAGCCGATGACTCGCGCGATTATGCCAAAGAAGAGATAAAAGGACGCCTCGTCAAACGGATAGTAGTAGGCCCGAAGCTCTGCCTCCGAAGCCACTGTTACTGATGCTCCCTTATCCAATCCTCGATATCAGATCGATGACGACGGGGGTTCTCGAGCGAATTTTCGAACGGGAGTCTCCCTACGTCAAGGGCGTAGAAAGCGAGCAAGCAAAATTCAGAAAAAGAGAGAGAGAGAGAGAGACAGAGAGAGAGAGAGAGAGAGAGAGAGAGAAAGAGAAAGAGAATGTAATGATCCATTCCAGTCCATCAAATCTGTCGACCTTCTTCTATCTCTGTCTCTATCTCTCTCTTCTTTTTGTCTCCTTCCTTTCTTCCTTCTCTCTCTCTCTCTCTCTCTCTCTCTCTCTCTTTCTTTATCTTTCTATCTTCGTTTATCCAAGGATTCATCGGCTCGCAACCCTTATGCTCTTATATCGGTTGTCTGCGACCCCTTTTCCACTTGATTTTCCTCTTTCCCTTCGTCCCATAGTGAAAGGTGCACGTCCGCTCTATTTATTCGAACGAGATCGGCCGCGTAAGGTCCGAGCGTTTTCCTATTTTTCTTTTCTTTTTTCCTTCTTCTTTTTTCCCTGCCTGCACTCCCTCGAGCCATCGAAGAAGAAAAAGAAAAGGTAGAACAAAAAGTAGAACGAAAAAGATAAAAGGAAAGAGAGAAAGGTAACGGATAAGGACAAAGATAAAGAAGAAGAAAAAGAAGAAGAAGAAGAAGAAGAAGAAAAAGGAGAGAAAAGATTTGAAGTCGACGATCAAGATATAAGAGAGTATAACACGTTTTAACATCGCTATCAGTATCCCTTTATCGTTTACGAGCCAAGATAATGTTCTCGCTTTTCCTTCCCTTCTTTTTTGATACTATCGCGCTCTTTATTTCGATTCGAAATAAGAGAAAGGAAGAAAGAGAGAGAGAGAGAGAGAGAAGGAGAGATATCTTTGTTCCGTTTTAAAGAAAGAGATGGTACGTAGAACGATGATACGAAATAAGATTAAGTACAAATTTAGATATTTATCGACATATTTGCCGACACGTATATTTGCCAGTTCTTTCCTCGATTTCGAATTTATCAGAGAAAGAGAGAAAGAAAGTGTACGTGTGTGTGTTTACGTGTACGTGTACGTGTGTGTGGGATAGAGAGAGAAAGACAGACATACAGAAAGAGAGAGAGAGAGAGAGAGAGAGAGAGAGAAAATGACTAGTGCTAATAATTTTCCATTGCCTCTCCGATTTCTTCCCCCTTTTTCGCTGATTAACGTTGCAATTTCGCTTCGAATTGTTTTCGATTTTCATTATCCTCCCCGAAGGCGAATGAAATCCTCGGGATCTCTATCCGTTCATTAAGACTTTAATTTGAAAAAAAAAAAAGAAAAAAAAAAGAGAGAAAAAAATGTGTAATCCTAATCAAAAGCTCCACGTTTTCTCGATCAGTTATATCGATTGCTTAATTTAAAAGAAGAAATGAAAAAAAAAACGATACAAAACAAACAAAAAGAAGAAGAAGAAGAAGAAGAAGAAGAAGAAAGAACAGAGATAATTCTAATCAAGCTCGATGTTATCCCCGTTTTGGTTGTATTAACGAAGCTTCTCCCTTTCCCCGAGAGAAATATAAATTGGACTTTATTTTCAATGACACGAACGAGCGATGATCGTTATTTAAATTCAATTCTTCGACGGTTTTTTTTTACTTCTTTATTTTTTTTTCTTTTTTTTTAATTCTTTTAATTCTTTCATTTTTTTTTTTTTTTTTTTGATCGACGGCCAACTTATACGACTTATTTGAATTGCAAACGCGTCGGAGGCGCATGTGTGTCTTTGGCGTGTAAATATCGAGTACTTTATTTGTTTTCGGGTATAAGCTTCGCGAAAGCTCGGACATAGCCGGTTCCTCGTGTTTCATTGTCACATGTACATTATTTACAAACGACAATTGAAATCATTGCTTTCCTCTTTCGTTACTTTTTCTTTTTATTTATTTATTTTTTGTTGTTTATTTATTCATTTATTTATTTTGTTTTTTTATTGTTCGTTTTCTCTCTTTTTTTTTTCTTTTTTGAAATTTTCGTTCAAATTCACAAGCTCGAACGACTATACGGAACGATGATTCGTCGTATTACTCGATATTTGTTGAAATGAGAAAAGAAAAAAAAATATGTCGCAAAGAGATCGTTTTCGTATGTAATAGAAAATAAAAATCGATCTTGGCTTTCGTCCGTTATTCAACCAACAAAAGAATCATACCATCGATATTTCTCCCATAAAGATATTCGTCTATTCTTTATAAAGGTAGAGAAAAATGATTTATGAGTAATGTGGTTAAACGAGTTCAATGAGAAAATAAATAAATAAAAAGGAGAAAACGAATAAAATTGTACTTTTTTCTATTTTTTTTTTCTTTTTTCTTTTAAATATTTTTTTAAATTTAATTTCTAGATCACGATGTTATACGTATTAACTGACAGCGAGAAACTTAAAATGTCATAAACAGATATTTGTAATACGTGCGAATTATAATCCTCTCGAAAATCCTCAGTTCGTATTAAAATTATATTACTTAATATCTACCAAGATTTGATAAAAGCTTTATATAAATGCAACGAAGATATATATATATATATATATATATATATATATATATATATATATATAAACTAAACGAAACGTATGAAAAGATAAATAAATGAATTAACACATACATATCTATATACATATGTATATATGTATACATATATATATATATTTATATATGTATATAAATAGATTATGGAGAGAGATAGAATAGTGTGATAAACGATTTATTTGCATTCTACGTTCGTTTACAGAGTATACAAACGAGTCTGCGTTAACGCGCGATTTCAGCAGCGTTTTCACCGCTCACTCACGTTATCCCATGGATGGACACCCGTCCCCAACGTTTTTCTTTCATACGTACCTGAAACACAGAAAAAAACGTAACGTGTCAGTGAAGAGTTTTTACATGAGAATTAAGAGAGAAAAAAAGAGAAATATATTTATATATACATATATTTATTTATTTCGAAATTTTATTTATTTAATTATAGACCTACATGTAATATATATATATATATATATATATATATATATATATACATACATTTAAAAATGCGTGTATTTGTAGCCTTACGTAAAATTTAAAATAAAAAAAAAAAGAATAAAGAAAATAAAATGAAAGAAATGAACGGGATATGTCGCAATTTTTAGAAAAATATTGTATGCGTATTCATTGCCATCATATTTAGTACGAAGTTAATTGCGTTCATTTTGATGCTCCGCACATGCTCGTAATGCATGCACACGTGTACGAAGCAAACAGTGGCTTGTATGTAACGTATAGAGCTTTGCCTTAAAGCTCTTCCTGTTTCTATAGAGTCCAGTAACGTGCCACGGTGTTGACGCACCTTGCCAACGTGTGCGGAACGTAGTTACGATCGCTTTAATGGAATACACAGTAAGCTGTAAGTCTTCGCAAATATATATATATATATATGCGTGCGTGTGTGTGTGTGTGTGTGTGTGTGTGTGTGTGTGTGTGTGTGTGTCATATTCGATCATCCCCTTTTCTCCATAGAAATTCAGAATTTTATAAGTATGAATAGGCTAACGAAATGCAATAAAATCTAATGAAAAAATTTATCACGCCGTAAGAAACATAATTAATTTTATTCGAACAATTAATAAAATGTTATTGTTCGTCGTTGGTTACGTAAAAAAAAAAAAATGAAAAAATAAAATATCCGAACAATTCGTAAGGCTTATGGAACGTCATAGGAATAATGTAGATATATGATTTCGTAAATCGATAAAAATCGATTCTTCTCTCTCTCTCTCTCTCTCTCTCTCTCTCTCTCTCTCTCTCTATCTATCTATCTATCTATCTATCTATCTATCTATCTATCTATCTATCTATCTATCTATCTATCTACCTCTGTCTTTATCTATCTATCTATCTTTGTATCTATGTATATACATGTTCTCTGATAGTATCGTCCGTTCTCGGAAATTAATGAAATCGTTGAAATGCTTTTGACGTTACCCCACGTAAATGTGTTTAGAGTTTGCAATGGTATTAGGGAAACACGGTTAACCGATTAACTTTGTATCATTGTCGCAGACAACACACAATTTGACCGCATAGCTGAATTTCGTTCGATGCTTACTATATGAGGTATGTCAAAAACGTTAGATCGGGACAAATGTAATACTTTCGAATTGGTTAAATGGGAAATAATGTAAAGGACAAAGATAGACGTTGTTCCGTTAGAAAATTACTAAGTCATTTATAAATTAAATTTATACTTGAAACAACAAGATAGAAGAATTTTTAAATAGGTAATAAAGGAACAAGAAAGAAACAAAAAAAGATGAAAAAGAAAAAAGAAATCTTCACGGTGACACTTATACGTTGTTTTACTTGAAAATCTCTCTCTCTCTCTCTCTCTCTCTCTCTCTTCTCTTTCTCTCTTACTCTTATCCGTCTGAAGAGTCAAACAAGTATACCAATTTCGTTGCCATCATGCGAGAATGCGCACTGAGTTGAAACGAAGATATGTTTACACGCTCGCTACGTACCACCCTACACTCGTATACTTAAAGTGAAAGAGACGACTGGGTAAGTAAGAGAAAGAGAGGTAGATAGATAGACAGATAGATAGATAGATAGATAGAGATAGAGAGAGGTATATATATATATATAGGGACTTAATAGTTAATTCAAAGCTCCGTTATACGTATGTACGAGTCCATCTACCCAAGGCATCCTTAACCCAATACCAAATTCTCTGTCGAGGCTAGGGATGCAATAAATTTCTGTCTCAAGAACGATCGACCAAAGCATCCCGTACATTGACAGATGGGGAATGGAAATAAACCGTAGTGAACGTAGAGAACGTGTCTATAGTAGCAAGTATCTTTCGTCGTGTTTATATACATAGATAATAATAATCGGGAACATATATTTATAGAAAATGGATGGGATCGATGAAGTTAATTTAAACCGTAATATATATATATAGTAATAACTTCGATAACAAATGAAAAGATCAGCTAATAAGAATTTTTTAATGCTATTCGAAATTGTGAATTTCTTTTATTTCACTCTTTTTTTTCCTTTTTTGTTTTTTGCCATCGTCCAATAACGATAATTAAAGGACACGTGTAAGTAAGACTATTAAATCGTACGTTAATAGTTGAACTCGAAGCCGAATTACCAGGAGCGTATTATTGTACGAATAAGACGAGGGAGAAGCACCCGTACGGCATTATGTCGTTCTCGCGTAGAGAAATCCGATTCCAATTGTGCGGAAGGAAATGGAGGAGTAATTAAGCAACCCTTTACGGGCCGATCGAAGGACTCTGCAAGTAACCGTAACCGTCCTAACCTCGAATCGTATCTCCTGGCTCCTAATCGCCTAACGGAGTTGCCGGCATCTACCTGCATCAGGAAATTGCGGCTGACAATTGATTTCGTGACGCAGGTACCCCCTGTAATTAGTCCTCCGGGCGAATCGTCTCAACCACCAAGACTAGAGAGAAAATAAACCTCGCGCCATTTCGTTGGACCCGTTTTATGAACATTTCGATTTTCCCAAGTGGAATTGTTTCAAGTGAAAATTATATAAAATGAAAGAATGAAAGAGAGAGAGAGAGAGAGAAAGAGAGAGAAAGAGAGAGAGAGAGAGAGAGAGAGAACGAGAGAACTTCTTTCGAGACTACCTAGTCTCGATATTGGACGATCCGATAACGTGGAAAGGATTTTCTAGAGAGTTACTAACGAACATTACGTCACGTTCCACAAATTCCGTTATCGACTTTTTCGATTTCTATTGAAACTTTTTCTGAGATCAAGGAATCAAAGAAGGTTCCCCAGGGCTGGATTAAAGAGGGTTCTCGATAACGTATATCGTAGTCGAATATCGAAGACTCTTTGTTCCCCTTTTATCATCATATGGATATGGGCTACTTTCTCTGTTGCAGACTTCTGTTTATTTCGATGGACCTAGATATTCAATGAAGAAGTAATCGATGCGAGAAGCTATTGCAAAAATTTTAAAATAAATAAATACATAAATAATAACAATAATAATAATAATAGTAATAGTAATAAAAATAATAATAATAAGAAGAAAAATAATAAGAATAAAAAAAAATAGTAAACAAAAGAGAGAGAAAAAGATGTGTGTGTGTGTGTGTGTGTATATATATATACATATGGTTAATATGGAACTGGTATTTCAAGAGATTCAAAAAATCTGTGTATGTACTTTCGATCGATTCCGTAGGAGAGTTATCGGAAAATTCATCGACGAAACGCTGGGAATACCGCGTCCTCGATGATATACTCTTCAGGAGATGTGAAATTTGCGAACGATGAAGTGCTCGTTATAACGAGCGAAGCGTATTTCCGAAGCATGAGATATCGATGTATGTATTGGAGAACATTTTTCGAACGTCGTTCACCGAATCCGTACCCACTCTATACGTTGATGTTCCCGATTCGTCAATCCGATTTTCCAATTAAAACCATGTAACAATATGTACCGCAAAATCACGTCAATTCTCGACAAATGATCAAAGGACACATTGCCGTATCACAGCTTGATATTATATTTTCATTGATGAACTTTGCCTCATTTATGCCATAAACGTTTCCGATAAATAATCGATCCCGATCGCGTATCTGCATTCCGGGTCATTGGTTATCAGTATTGGTATGTATTACCGGCATAACTCAACTTCGATATTAGAAAAAGATTATACTTTAACGACCGAGAACAAAAAATATCCGCGGAATTATTGATCGGATCGCGTTGGGGTAAAAAAAAAAAAAAAAAAAACAAATAATAAAAAAATTTACTGTTCCTTTTGAAGAAAAGAAGAAAGAAAAATATTAAAAAAAAAAAGAAAAAGAAAAATAAAATAAAACAGAAAAGGGTACCTTTACGTGAGATAAACACGTAGTAACGATTCTATAAATGCCGTCTCGTCGGCGTTGATATTAGCATTTCTAAAGTTTGAAAGTTCAATTACGAGCGGCTGCATGTACGACCGATTAGATCGCTTTCAGTGAAAGAGGAATTTCAAACGAGGAAGAAGTCGCGTAACGAGCTAACGAGGGTGGACCTGTTAATGGTAATCGTGGTCAACGGTTGATTTCACGGACCGACTAACCCTCCAATTTCATTCGGATTATGTCTACGGACAATGAGAAAGTCTTTCTCTATCTCTTCGTACCTTGTTTCACGATCGATACTTGATATGTTTCGTGAGTGGAATCGAAACAGATACCTAATCTCGTTTTATTCGTTCAACTCGTACAACACCCCCCACCCCCACCCCTCCGCCCGTCCCATCGCCCTTCCATCCTTTCAACCGTACGATTATCAACCTAACTGCGATTACGAAGCTTCCTTTTTCGAAACGAAAAATATTTAAGAATCTATTTCTCTCGCTTATCACACCCTAACGATATTTTATACGAGCGTTTGCCGAACGACCGGTGAAAAAAAAAAAAAGAAGAAGAAAAGGAATATTAAAAACTTTTGTAAAAAATAAAGCGGTTCATTAAAAAAAAAAAAAAACAAAAGGAAAAGGAGAAAGACAAAAAAAACATGTTTATAAGTGTTAGGTAAATAAAAAGATCTCGGTGGTCCGATAGGATTTAGAATTCGGTCGGGGTGATGAGAGTCGTAACTGTTCGCGTTCGATGTATGCGGGTGGACACACGTATGAACGAATCAACGCGTGAAAATGAAAAATGTCGGGCGTCGAGGTGGAAATTACCGTGGTACCCAACTCGTCACGCTCCGTTTTTTTTTTTTATTTTTTTTTCTTTTTTCTTTTATTTTTACGTGGAATTCATTCGACATTACGAAATCTCAGAAGCGACGTCGCGTGGGTCGAAAGAGCCTATGAAAGGAAGAGAAAACTCATGGTCGTGAGCTATACTATGAGCATCCCTCGCGAGAAAACGAGGTTTACCACTGTCGCATCACAGAAGAAATCTCGTTTAATTTTAATTGCATAAAATACTGGATCACTCTGCCCTCTTTTTTTACGAAATTCACCAGACTATGTTACCCACACACACACACACACACTCTCTCTCTCTCTCTCTCTCTCTCTCTCTCGCTCACTCCTCTCACTAAACGAAGAATCTTAGAATAGGAAAAAAAAAGGAAGAGTAGCGAAATTAAATGCCTCTTGTAGAGATTCATTTTTCAAGCATCCAATTCGAAAAGCTCCTGTCAAAGGAATAACGAGCGATCGTCTCGATAACTCTCTCTCTCTCTCTCTTACTCCTAAGCTACTCCTCCTTATCTATCATAATCACTAAATTTCTCAAGCGTTCTGAATGCTCAAAGGTTCGCTACATAACGTCGAGGAGAATGATTAAGTTCTAAATGGGGATATCGATTTTCATCACGCTCGAATCACACCATTCTTAATATTTGTCGGAGATTCGAGTGACTCGTTTTACGAAAGTATATGGAATACGACTTTTAAATGAGATCTTGATAATATATATGTATATATATATATATATATATATATATATATATATATATTTTCTTTTAATGATATTGCAAGAACATATCACAATAATGTAAGTACCGTGATGTCTTCTCCTTCTTCTTCCTTTTCTTTGTTTTTTTTTTTTTTATTTTCAAGTACAAAACATATTATGTTCGTTCAACAATCGATAGAAATTTTTTAAAATAAAATTCTAATTTTATTCGACATAATGTATATGCACGTATAAAAGCTTTGCGTTACTTTATGTAAATAAAGGTCGAGGTAATATCCAGTAACTAAACATTGAAAATTACCACGACGTATCTTGGATAACATTTATTGCAGAATAAAGCATATAAATTGCATCTCGTGGTAAAGATAAAAGCGGTATTCTCTTAAATATGTACAAGGAGATAATGTGCGATTTTATCCTCGCGTATGCTTCGTACGATTAGATCGAAGAGAAACACACGATGGCGGATAGAAGGGGAGGTGGGGGGCGTGTATATAAAATGACCGCGAAAAAATTAAAGCGAAAATTTAATAGAAAATTTATTACTTTAACGACTCGTTAGAAATATTTTAAATTCGATATTGTCTTAATTGATTACATGCATAAATATATAGGGTATAACGAGAACGACAACCAACGTCCAACAGTTACTTTTTCTGTCCAATCGAGAAACGGGAACAAACGAAATTGCAATAGCATTTAATTCTTCCATTCCAAGCGTTGAAAATGAATGAATTTCATTATACAAGAATCGATTTGACACTCGTAATTTCACCCCGTCACGGCTTAACAATGCCGTGCGTAAATAATGACGCGTATCTGGGACGAAATAAAGCCGAGAATTCGTTTCGTCATTCCTAATAAACGACCGACGGGAAATGAAAAAATATAGTCAGTAACTTCGCGGGTTTGTTAACTTCGCAAATTTGAAAACTCGTTTTGCTTACGTACTTAATTAACTTCCTACTTCATTGTCCTTATTAGCGTCGTCCTTTTTTTTTTTTTCTTGTTCGTGCCGTCAACCGATTCAATCGTCCTTCTTTAATTAGTTTACACAGTAACATCATTGTCGCTTTATCAAAACCCTTGTTATCACGTTTATCAATTTAATTATATTTCTCCGAAGTTCTCGTACGTCCATGTGTATCCATAGATACGTATTGCTTGCGTATGTCTCTCTCTCTCTCTCTCTCTATCTGTGATATGTGTGCGTGTATGCAGAACGTGACTTAGTGACCACACTTAAAATTTTCACTTTAATTAATATCGGGGCAAGGAGAGAGATGATGGAGAAGCATTACACGTACTATTAGAACACTAAGCGTACTTCATTAATGCTAATAGCTTTGGTTATTGATACCCTCGTTATAGAATCCCTTATAGCGACAATCCATTTTCAGATAGGACATTAGAGCTGCATCTTACGAGACGACAGGACACGGCAGGACTTGACAGGACGCGACACAATGCGACACGTCGTCTAACTTAGAGTTTACCATCGTTCTTTGAGTTTCGTACCCTTTCCCAACGACGTCGATTCCAATAAAAAACTTCTATGGCACTTCTTATTTGATGGATTCCATGTAAAATCGACGTTATGGATTGGCCGGTGTATCAAACATCGGCAGGAGTTCAAGAAGTTTCAAACTTTATTATAATGTCTCTCAAAAGTTCTTATTAAAAAAAGAAATTTACTCTTACTTCGCTAAAGTAAAACGAATTAATTCGTAATATTATGAATATAATTTATCTATTGCTCTCGCTATAGGAGAATTTTGAGATAATACGTAATACGATAATCGTTAGTTCAATGTCTTATTAATTATCATTATTATCGAACGATAAAATAATTACGTGAAAATTAATACCAACGTTAAACGATTTTTCAAACCTTTTCGAAACCCCTTTAAGTTCATTAACAACGCGCATATTTATAAGACATAATGGACCGGGTTATTTAAGTCGAAGGCTTCTAAAATAATCAACCGGTAAGGAGAAATTAAATAGTTCATTATATATTTACCAAGTAAATATCGAACTATACATTATGCGATATACAATGCTATTATTTTCCTTCCCGCGTTATCATCCTCCAGCGTACGCCCAAGATAATTTATGTAAATTACCAACGCATCAAATACACGCCCGTGTCGAGCGATAATAACGCTTCGTTGCTATCCTCGTTATTCGTCATTCGACGTTTATTAAGTATTATAAAAACTTTTGAAAATCAACGCTTCTTCGCCGTTAAACGAACAATCTATAGCTCGGTTTAATAAGTTATCTGGACGCATTATTAAATCGTAAAACCCGCAAAATTGAAATGTTGATGGAACTTTGAAATGAACCTGTTATTCGTGGTGATATTCTTTTCTTTCTTCATCTTCCTATTCTTTCTTTTTATTTTTCTAACGTCGCGATAACGAACAACGACGTTCAATATCTCATATTGAGATATAAAGAAAATGTATTACTGGGTGACGTTAGGTGGATTAAATATTTCAATGGATTTTAATGTATAATAATCGATCGAAGAAATAATCTCATCATTCTATTTTCCATTGTCTCCGTTATTCTTCTAGAGGGAATAGAGCTATGGATGAATTTTAGTTCGCCCTCTGGAAAATAGAAGAAGGAACAATATACTCTTGAACTCTGGAAGAGGGTGCTCAGCTCTTTTAAAAGAATAAATAATGACACTAGCCAAGCGAGTTACGAAAATGTACGGACGGGGGAAATGAGTGACTTTAACGTTCGAAGCACGGCCGAGTATAATTGTGCGATTTAAAAGAGATTAACCAAAAAGAAAAAAAATAATAATAGAAAAGAAAAATAAAAAAGAGAGAGAGGGAGAGAGAGAACGACCTAGAAAAAATTAAAAGAGAAAGAAAGAAAAAAAAAATGAAATCAGAAATTTGATACCAACTAGATATTTGACTCTCAATGCTTTCGAACTTTGTTAACGGTTTAACAGCGGTTCCAGCTTTTCGAGCGAAACGATGTAATTTCGAGTTGCGATGAGATTCAGTCTCGCTCGTAGGTAGCTTTTGACGAGAGAGAAATTATTGCAAAAGAGAGGACGTATCTCGAGCGCGCGCGCGCGCGTGTGTGTTTGTGTGTGTGTGTGTGTGTGAGAAAACGAGCAATACTATCGTTCAAAGTTATATAAAAACGCCGTTACTGCAATTATGTCAATATATATATATATATATATATATATATATATATATATATATATATGTATGTATGTATATAAGTTATATAGTTTTCGAGTTTTTCGTACACTTCATCGAGACTACACGTATACATATCTTATGAAAAACTATTACAAGAGATAGTTCACGTATAATTTGAATTGAACGAATCACTCGGTAAACTCGGTCTACGAACGTACACGTAGTACAAAAACAGAGCACGGTGTTAGATCGTCGTAGATTCTCATTAGATGAGCATTTCGAAGGCCGTGTAAACGCATACGAGATTAGTTTTAAACATTTGTAATAGGATATATTCGTTCTCTCGAAAAAATTTTTTGACGAGTGATAAAATAAAGTAACGAACGTGACCAAATTCGTTCGTTACGGATTCGGCAAAGGGGAGATTTCATATCGGATTAAAATTTGACGGATTTCCGATGAATCGCCGATCGATCCAATCGCGAAATCGCGAAACAAAAAGGGGTACTCGATTACGTACCTATTTCAAATTCGACGCTTGATAAAATCGTATATTACATTTCTCTCGTTTTTGTCACAGTCTTTGTTCCTTGTATCGCCGTTGTTGTTGTTGTTGTACTTTTATATTTTAATTTGTATTGTATCGTTCGTTCGTTCGTACGTACTTACGTACGTACGTACGTACGCTCAATGTTTTCTAAACGCGAAGAATAGAGTAAAAAAATAATTAGAATCTTCTGTAACACGCGTGTTATCTTTCTTGCTTAGAAAAGTATACATTTTTCACTATCATACTGGCTCGAGGACAAGTGGCCGTGAGCTTCGCTCGACACCTTTCGGCTATGCTTTCGAAATAAAAGGAGTTTGCATGAAAGAGAAATAGACAGACAGACAGACAGACAGACAGACAGAGAGAAAGACAGAGACAGAGAGAGAGAGAGAGAGAGAGAGAGAGAGAGAGAGAAATCTCGTTCCCTGTGTCCATTTCATATAACGTTTTTGTTCGCGAAAGCCTCTACGTCGCAAAGGCGCTCTACTTGATAATCCAAGGGTTAATAACGCAGTGGTTTTTGCGGCTTATTTGGAGCTACGGTTTCGTATTGCCATGTACCTAGTTGGAGGACGGAAAACTCTCTCTCTCTCTCTCTCTCTCTCTCTCTCTCTCTCTATCTATCTATCTATCTCTTTCTCCCTTTCATATATACTATGTATATAACCAAAGTGAGAGGGATACTAGAAGAAGAGAGAAATAGAGATATAGTGAAAAAGAGAGAGAGAGAGAAAATGTGATAGCTGTTGCTTTCACATATGGCACAATATTTCCAGGAGAATAAAGATCGATAAGAGAAGAGAAATCGATAGCATGTTAATAACAAGATACCTTTGAAAATAGTATTCTATGGGGAGAGAGAGAGAGAGAGAGAGAGAGGGGAGAATTAAGAGAGAGAAAGAGAGAAAAAAAGAAAGATAGAGAAATGATATTTATTCCGACGTCGAAAATCATACTACTCGTACTAAATTACAAACAAAGAGGTACGATGGAAAGTTATGAAAAAGTTAACTGGGTGTGTTTTTCATTAGCATAATTCATTCATACATCAACGTCGAGAAAGCATAGTTCGGTAAATGTACATCGGGTAAAAATATTTCACCCTAGCTAAAGTTTCGAGTGTCATTGAATTATTTCACGAATATATATATATATATATATATATATATATGTATATGTATATAATAATTTCGAGGAGTTTGTTTCGAAGTATATCTATTTATTCGTATTACTTTCCTCTATAAAAAAAAAAAAAAAAAAAATGAAAAGGAAAGCCAAAAAAGAGGAGAACTAAAAAACGAAAGAAACGAAAACAAAAGAAAAAAAAAGTATAAAAAAAAATATGCAAATTCTCGTTGAATGGAAAGACAAGTGTTAATATAACTGTTACTTTTAGGATCAGGGTATTCATCGGCAACGACGTTACCGGCAAGTAGTAGCGAGTGGCGATAGTCAGGCGATCGTAAGTCTTCTTTATGTCCGACCACGATCGTAAAACTTCACTGCAACTGCAGACGCGAAACTTGTGGGAAGTAAAGTGAAAAAATAAAGATAAAATAAAAAGAAAAAAAAAAAAGAAAGAAAAGTAAGGGAAAAAAGGAACAAGGAAAAAATAAATAAAAAAAGAAAAATACCAACGGAAAGAGAAGGAATTAGAAAGTAATATTCTCTCTCTCTCTCTCTTTCTCTCTCTCCCCTCTCTCTCTCTCCCCTCTGGCGAAAACCGATGAAAATTTTTCTTCCGTAATTGTCCATTTGCTGCATCCCCGTGTACCATACATTCTCCCCCATGTACCATCGAAATGCGTTCGTGATTTTTGTGTCGGTTTCGTAGCACAAAAAATAGAGGGGAAAAAAAACGAAAAAAAAAAAAAGAAAAAAAGAATCACACATGACACGCACATATATGCATATGAACGCATACGGGCACACAAATGCGTTCAATTCCATTCCACGACAAAATACTCATCGTCCTCTCTCTCTCTCAAATTTTAATGAAGTTGCTCGTTAAAGGAACCTTTTAAATCTTCCCTCGCGTAATAGCGGCGATAGCGTTGAAAGGTAAATGAAGTGGAAACTGCGAAAGTATCTTAATACTCTTGGACGAAAGGTTAACGACGGCGAATCCACCCATCGTTGGATCCGAAATACACGCGAAAATAAAGAAAGAACGGGAGAGAGAGACCGAGAAGTATGTATTTGTTTGATTTTTCTTTCGTACGTTATAATACCAACGTAAATATATACATGCGCGTATACATACATATATATATGTGTGTGTGTGTGTGTGTGTGTGTATTTTTTGCGTAATGTCGCCCGTTAACCTTTGCAACGTAAAAATATTTCGACCGAAAATCGTAGTGAGTCGTACTGAGGTACATTAATGCGGACAAATAAAACTGTAACATTTGCTTATTATTATTATCTTAATATCAATATTAACGACACGATCGATTTAGGGGATCAACTAGGGAGTCGAATGAAATTCGAGAAAATACACGGAGATAGGACTGGGAACACTGGTGCAACTGAATACATAGTTAAATAGAAAGAGAGAGAGAGAGAGAGAGAGAGAGAGAGAGAGAGATAAAGGAAGAGAGGATGGAATAGAGTAAACCGGCTTTGAACCGAACATTGAATACTTAAGTGTTCGCATACCGTAAAATACTTGTTAGCGACGAGGTCGATGTTTGTACGTCAACCAAAATGAAATGGTGACTTCCCTTGTTAGCGTACTATCCTATTGGTGATATTGGTATTAGTGGTGTTGGTGTTATTGGTATTGGCGTTGCTAGAAAACATCGGCGCGCGGCCATACCTCAAATTTCTATGTCCCCTTGCTCTCTTTGTCTCTCCTTTCTATCTCTCTTTTGCAACAGAGTAGATACGGTATTTCCAACAAAAGAATCATGCCAATCGCTAGTGCGTCGCCAGAAAGGAACCCGTTTGCTTTTCTCCCTAACCCTTTGAAACGTGTCTGTCAATAAAGTTAATTTATTTCGCCGTTCTCCATGAAATCGAATCAAATGTCGTCGAACATGGAAGAGACATGTTACTTCTATAACGTATGATACATACATACATACATATATATATATATATATACATATATATATATATATATATATATATATATATATATATATGTATGTATGTATGTACGTATGTATATAAAAGGAGAAAAGAGATACGAGTTTATAAAAGTCACCGTTGTTTTACGGCGTTCCATTTACTCAGATATACGACGTTTACAAAAGTAACCAAATCAAAATACGTTTAGATGTTTGAAATAAGTGTGATGGCACTGGTAGCGTTAGTGTACGCTCGAATCGATATTACTATCGAGACGCGTGGAGAAAATGAGATAGAAGGAGATATATTAATATTATAGAACGTAATAGGTTCTCGTTAGTTTTAATATTCCATGATGAGAATGCTTGATAAAGAGAGGAAGAGAGAGATAGAGAGAGATGAAATAACACAAAGAGATCCGAGTCTAGTTAAAATTAAAATCTTTCAATTAAGCACAACTTAAGTAATTATTCGAGCATAGTATATGGAGAAACTATTTCAGAAAGTATGTATATCAAACATAAAACATTATTAAATACCTCGAACGTATATTGGTTGTTAGTTTCCTCTGAACAATATAACCGGTATATCGAATATGTACATATATAATAGGTATATGTACATATCATATATATATATATATATATATATATATATATATATATGCACTTTAGATCGATCAACTTCGTAAAACATTTTCAAAAGGAAATAGAAGGGTAGAATTAAAGAGAGAAAGAGGAACGTAGATAGTAAGAAACAAAGAAATCAGTATTACGATTAAAAACCGTACGAAGTACCGGTAAAGTTTTTTTTTTGTTTCGTGCAAAATCGTTATAATCGTTATAACGTAATGCAAAATAGTTATAACGTAATTATTAAACGGGGTTACTAATGTTACGGTCGAAATTTCACGATGTTTGTTTCGTTTCTTTTTATTTATTTTTTTTCTTTTTATTCGTTTGTTTGCAAGAAAATTTTCAAACTAAACTGGCTCGCGGTCTAACCGCATCGAAAAACTAAATGAGGGGAAAAAAACATAAACAAAAAACAAAGACGATTAAACGGTCTGTACCGTTGGTAAAACCGCATTAAGAATGTATGCGTGTATGTGTATATGGAAAAGTAGTACTAATACTTATTTAACAAATTCCCGAGCGTGATTAAATGAACCATTGTGTTGCGGCGCGATATTTTATTTTTTGTATTCGCGCAATTAAAGCGCAGCGTTAAAATCGGCAAGAAGGAAACGAAAAAAAAAACAACAAAGAAAAAAGAAGAAGAAGGAAAAAATTGGAAGGACCTACTTTTTCTTCTCTCTCTCTCTCTCTCTCTCTCCATATATATATATATATATATATATATATATATATATATATATATATTTTTTTTTTTCTTTTTTCTTTCTCAACGAACGTATTTTAACTGACTTTTCTAATAAATGAACGAAATGCAAAATAATAGAAGGTGGAAATTTGAAATGAGAGAGAGAGAGAGAGATAGAAATAGAAAGAGAAAAAGTGAGAAAGATTATGTACATACCTACATACAAACATATATATATATATATATATATATATATATATATATATATATGTATATGTATATGTATATGTATATGTATATAAGAAAGAAGATAGAAAATATTATTTATTTAAAAGCGATCAAATATGGAAAAAGTTAAATTGGATATTCCCTAGAGAAATCAAGTTGCGTAAAATTAAATTTTATTTTTGACGTTATCGTGGCATTATTGAATAATCACGAACAACAAAACAACACGGGGGATTACAATGAATCTACATGAGAAGATCTATGGTCGTTGTCGACTTAAGTAAAGAAAATCGTTGTAACGTCCAAAGAAAAAAAAAAAAAAAACAAAACAAAACAAAAATAAAATAAAAAAAAAAGAATGAAACAAAAGAAGAGAATTCGTTCGAGTGTATCCTTCTGAAGAAGAGTAAAAATTATGTACGTATGTCGTATATTTTGTCGCGTTATTAAATGAGTAATTCCTCGTGAAAAACGTGTGTCTGTCCACTGTGAAAAATTTCTTAAAAATTTCGTCGAAAGCGGACAATCATCTCTCGCGTACAGTCCGCCGACGGCTAAACTAAGAAAAGTAGAAAAAGCTTCCTTTAATTAACGACGGCATGAAAAAAAGAAAAGGAATAAAGACGGAGACCCGTTACCGGGGAACCCGAAGCAAGGTAGTAATTAACGAGATATCACGCGTCTCGTCCGAACGAAGAATTCTTTGAATTTTATTAACTTTGTTGTTGTCCATTCGACTTCGCGAACTATGCTCTCGCGACGTGCGTTTAACCAAATGAGAATTTTAAGTTGCACGAATTATAGCTACTTTCTTCTTTTTCTATTCCTTCTTTTTCTATTCCCTCTTTTTTTTTTTGGAATCCACAAAAAATCTGTTGCACGCGATACAAAGCTGGTACGACGAAAACTAAAGAGAAAGACAGAGAGAGAGAGAGAGAGAGAGAGAGAGAGAGAGAGAGAGAGAGAGAGAGAAGAAGTAATTTTTTTAATGGAAAAGGGTGATCGCGGATGCAAGCGACGTTTAGAAAAATTTACAACGTTTTCCGCGGGCGTAACGAAAAGAGAGAGAGAGAGAGGGGGGGGAAAGAAAAGAAAAGAGAAAGAGATAAAAGTTAATAGATTCTTTTTTTCAACTCTCATCTTTATCTTCTCGTAAAGCGCGTGTGAAAATCGAGAACTCCTCGTACGAGGACAAGCGCGACGTTTCCAGTCTTTTCGAAAGTCGTTTTCAACGTCGTCTTTCAAAGGCAACCCGAATAAATGGCCGGGGAGCCTTCGTCTAACATTCTGAAACGTTCGTGAATCGGTACAAAGAGCTTTGGAAACGTAATTTGATTTTGCGTAAAAGCGCCAGAGGCTCTCGCGCGCTTTCCGTTCGCACACGTCGCATGCACACGCTTTTTAACGCAGATCGATGCCCCGTCCATGAATTTATACCCTCTGAACGTATAACTTCCGAAGCTTTAACACGAATGCGATTTATTTCCACGACGAAAATAAGTGTTCGAAATTTTCCTTCCTTTTTTCTTTTTTTTTTTTTGGCTTCTCTCTTTTTCTCCCTTTCTCCTTTTTTCATCTTTTTTTTCTTTCGTTCATTCATTCTTTATTTCTTTCTTTCTCGTTTTATTTCGTTTCATTTCATATTATATTTTATTTTTCTTTAACACATGAAAATCCGCTATCGAGGCAAACGCTTTTTTCTTTTTTTTTTTTTTCTTTTACCAACTTTCGAGAGTCACGTACGCGGACGTAGAGGTCTGTATCGAACGCAACCGTGAAAATTTTGTCACGTTGTTTCCCCGACGCGAACTCCTATTGTTAATTTTTTATCTCAAATCCATTTAGAAAGAAGAAATGATATCACGTATTGCAGATATTAAGATTGAAGTAGCAGATAAGACAGGAGGTACTCGTCGGAGCCGCAAAAATTACGAAGACTACAATGAGATGGATGAAGGAAAAGATTATAGATAGGTGTATGAGAACGATCAAAAAAAAAAAAAAAAAAAAAGAAAAGAAAAGAAAGAAAAAATGATACGTAAATGAAAATAAATAAATACAGAAATAAATAGAATTAAAAATGAGAAAAAAATCTGAAATGGGAAAGCGAGCATGGGATCACGTTATTTTCATGTCTTATGTTTTCATTAATATCCTCGAAGCTCGTACGTTATCTCCACCATGGGATATAATACGTGTTACGAACGTGCACGCGCGGCAACCGCCGTTACACGAACAACATCTAAATATAAATGTAACAAGTTCATTACAATCAGGGTGATATCGAGATGCCAAACACTACTTAAAGCTTTCCCCCCTTTCCTACTCCCCCTTGGAAAAAGTGGGGACCCTCTAACGTTAGTTCGTAGTTCGACTTAATAGAAATAGTTTTCGGGAGAGTGTAATCTCATATCTCGTCGTTTCGACGTCAGAAAATCGGGGCTGTTTCGCTTTCCTTTTCCCCCTCGAACGAACATCCCTCCAAAAGTCCTACCCTACAACCTCCCCCAACCCTTCCAATTTTACCCCCTCACCACTCTTACAGATTTTCTAACCGTTATATCGTCTTCGGCTGACTCACAACGTTCTTCTTCTTCTTCTTCTTCTCCTTCTTCTTCTTCCTAGCAATCCGCCGAAGCCAAACTTATGCCACGTAAGCTTATTTTCAAGCTTTATCGTAATCCCAAGCAGCTAGCTGCTTGGGATACGCGCTATTTCTCACTTTTTTCGAACCGTTGAGTCGGCCCTCTCCTCCATCCTCTCCTCCATCCTAGCTAGCTGCTTGGGATACGCGCTATTTCTCACTTTTTTCGAACCGTTGAGTCGGCCCTCTCCTCCATCCTCATTGGAATATCAAAAAATTCCATATAGAAAAAAAAGAAGCTTCGAAGGGAGAGGGAGAGAGAGAGAGAGAGAGAGAGAAAAGAAGAGGGAGAGAAAAGAGATTAAACATTTTTAGACCTTCGATATATCTGAATATCGATCTCACCGTTCCTATTTTTTTTTTTCCTTTTTTTTTCTTATTCTATCAATCGCTTTTCTAAGCATTCTTTTTTTTCTTCTTTCTTACTCATCGGAGAGTGAAATTTAATATTCTATTATTTCGCGATACGATCGAATACCTATCGATAAGTACCACGATACGCGATATTATAATAAATTTTTTTGTTTTTTTTTTTTTTCAAATATAATACGACGACATAGAAAGAGTCCGACTCGTGGATCGGTAAAATTAAAAACAAATACTATTTCGATTTCGGATCCAACGAAAAATGTCGATGAAACGAAACGATGAAAAGAGATTGCGTGTTGTGAAAGAAAGTAATTCGAAAAAAAACAAAGAGAGAACGAACGAAGGAACAAAAATGCGAAGAAGAAACAAAAAAGGACGAACGAAAATATGAAATTAAAATAATAAAAATAATAATAATAATAACATAACGAGCCGTTGATATCGATCGTTCATAGAGAAATGTTATTAAATGGAGGCACTAAAAAGAATTGAAGTGGGGAGGAGGGTGGGGGTTAGTGGTAGAGTGGAAGAAAAAGGAAAAGATAAGACTGGAAACTCACGAAGTCGTTAAACGAAAATCTCGCAGAGCAGCGAGTTTTCAAGGAGAGGCAACGTTGCGTGCTGCGGAATAAATTGCTTCGTTCCAACTACGACGACGACGACGACGATGACGACGACGACGACGACACGGACGAAGCCACGAACGTAGAAAAACCTCAGCGGAAGTGAGTAGTAGGTATCTCATCACCTCTTCAAAGCTAAAATCGTATTCCGACCTAACGCCAACCACATTATACGGACCTACACGAAGCAGCTCGGTCGAAAAGCTTAAGCGGAAAAAGAAACTGTGATTTTTGTGAAGCTTGATCGTTTCAACGAGAGAGAGAGAGAGAGAGAGAGAGAGAGAGAGAGAGAGAGAGAGAAAGAGAGAGAAAGATAGACAGAGACAGAAATAGAAAGAAAGAGAGAGAGAGAGAGAGAGAGAGAGATTGCAAGGGGTGCGAGAAGATGGAAAGAGACTCGTTACGTTTTCTAGTCTTGTTGATAACTTCCATCAGGCTACGAGTAGACTGGTGATAAGAGAGAAAAGAAGGCGAAGTTTTTTTTAAAGCATATCTCTCTCTCTCTCTCTCACACACACACACACACACACACACGCACATACACACATACATACACGTTCGTTCACTCGTCCGCGATTCGCAATTCCCCTGAGGCTCGTGACTGTGGGCGTACTGGATAAAAATTCATAGGCAACCTTACGAAGATGTTATCGTCTTCTTCGTCGGCCGACCCTACTACCTTCTCTATCTCTCTCTCTCTCTCTCTCTCTTTCTCTTTCTCGCTTCTTCTTCACGAAGGAAACGAAGAATACCATCTATATGAGCCAAGAACGACGTCGGCGTCGTCAACGATGCCATCGTCGCAACCAACGACGACGAGGAAGACGACGTCGACGATGACAAAGACGACAAGGAGGACCACGAGAAATACACCAGACGTACATAAAACCGTAAAGCATTTCCTCATTCTCTGTTATAACGTTTTCGTCGGACGTATTACCGATTAAACGTAACCGTAAAATTTTTGATTAATTTCCAAATCGTAAGAGAACGAGTTCGCAAATTATAAACGACCGTTTCTTTCTACGAATTAAAATCCATCTAAGCTTATCGTTTTCGAGCCCGACGCTGTTTTATTTGAAATTATAACGGATCCGGCGAGCATCCGAGAGTTCCCTTACGATCGTCTTTATTAACTACTGATAAAGGATAGTTTCGAGAAGGAATTATTCAGGTATCTACCTCGTTAGTTGCCAACTATACTTCTATTCCTTCGCGAATATGTGTGTGTGTGTGTGTGTGTGTATGCTCGAAGCCAGCTATCCTATTACTTTGGTTAACGTTACCAACGAAAATGATTTGCCGAGTACTATGATTAACTTCGACGTTACTTAACGTTATTGAGTTTTTACGTAAGATTTCATAACTACGATTTTATCGTAGCTTTCATGATTTTCCAAAGGGAAAAAGAAAAAAAAAAAAAAAGAGAGAGAGAAAAAGAAAAAAAAGGATCGTCCGCGATTAAGGCATATTTCAACGTTTAAAAATACATTCATCCTCTTGGATTATCGCGAAATAATCTGGTAAAAACTTTCTTGCGATTGGTACGGGAACAACGAGGAGGAAGAAGACAAAAGAGGAAAAATAAAAGAAGGAAAGAGAGAGAGAGAGAGAGAGAGAAGGAAAGAAGTCGGAAAACGTCAGATTTTAAAGCAAAGCTACGAGGGGAAAACTATGGAAGGAATATTCGGGGAAAACTTTTGACTCTTGCGATTTCGTATGAAAAAAAGAAGAAGAAAAAAAAAAGAAAGAAAAAAAAGAAAAAACGCGCGAGAAAGTAGGAAACCGTGGGAAAAGTGCGCTTGCGAGGGGTATTGATATCTGTATTAGTATTAGAGAAAATACGCCCGAGCGGTCGTACGTTTGGATTTACCTTAAAATGAAAAGTAATCGAACTGAATCATAATTTTCACCCCAACGACTTTATCCAAGCTTTGCGAGCAAGATTGGCGTTGGGAAGAGGAGGTCTGAGGATCGATAACAACGTCGAATCGGATAACGAAAGCCTTTTTTGCGTACCCGCGACAGAAGAAGGGAAGGAAGAGGAGGAAGAGGTGGAGGAGGAAGACAGGAAAGAGGAGGAAGAGGAGGAGGAGATGATCCTTGAGAATAATTCCACTCGACACGGAATTCTCATTATCGACGATTTAGCTGGCCGATCGGGCCGTACGGACGAAGTCCCTTATCCTACGTCTCCTAGCGCGTCTTATTCGCGAATAAAGAAATAAAAAAAAAAAAAAAAGAAAAAACCGATCGTTGATTCGAAAGATTATCGATCTGTGATTATCGCGAGGATGAAAGTGAAAATGATTATTCATTCTAATATCGTCGAGATCGTCATTCGATAAATTTGAGAGGAAAAAATCCAAAAGCTTTGGAAATAATTATTTTGTCTTGTATAACGTAAAATGATCGTTAAGATTTTAATGCAACGGCAATGTAATTTCTTCCATCAATGAGATGATAAAAATGATATCATCGTTCGAATTGATCTCTCTCTCTCTCTCTCTCTCTCTCTCTCTCTCTCTCTCTCTCTCTCTCTTTTTCTCTCGATTGCATTCAAAAATATTTTTTATCCTTTCTCGAAGTTCTCTACTACGTATGTACATACACTATCGACAAGAGAATATAATTTCTTTACGCTATTTATTATCGTCACTCGGTTAAACGATCAAAGGTTTATAAAGGTCGTAAAAGATCGTTGGCCGGACCCTTAGTACTTACCGAAAAAGCTTTAAGAAAGACGAGGCACTGAATGATACCCTCCATCGTGTCTCCGGTCAAACAGAAGGTGCCGGTAAGGTGTCGACCCTTACGACCAATCACGGAGCAGAGATTCGCCTGCACAAAGGCGTTTTGGGATCGCGTGGCTGCCGTAAGGGATGGATGGTGAGAACCGGCGCTCATTAGTCGTTCCAGCGAGTCCATTTCTCTTACTCCCTTTTTCGGATCTTCTTTCGGATCACTTTAGGATCGCGAGAGTCACGCGAGTGATCCTTATTATTCGTCTTTGATTATAATCAAATATATGTACGTACGTATATATATATATATATATTTTTTTTTTATTCTTGTTTCTTTTCCTTACTAATTTTTTTCTTTTTTTTCTCTCTTTTTTTATTATCAACGACACTCAAAACCGATATTTATATATATATATATATATATATATATATATATATATATATATATATATATATATATATATATATATATATATTCGATGAACGCGACAATTTTCTTTTCTTTCTTTTTTTTAATTAGGAAAAAGAATTAATTTTTTTTTTTTTTTCATTCACATATTCTTATCACTCATAACATAAAGTCAACAGATTTAAGTTGAGGACCGTATGAATAAAGCGTCGTTAAAACATGCAACAGGATCGAGCACTATACCCGAATGTCAAATTTTACGACACTGATACGCGTACGCAAGTACGCACACCTCGAAGGGATGCCATAAAATATGTTTACGTTCGCAGATATCGCAAGATAGATAGAGATACAGAAATAAAGAGAGAGAGAGAGAGAGAGAGAGAGAAAGAGAGAGAGGAAGAAAGGGAGGGTGGGAGAACGAGAGGTGAAACTTTCTTGTTGCACTCGATGAGTTTCGATGATCAATGCGACGGCTTTTACGACTGTTGGCTAACAGAACGCAAACAGTCGTAAAGAAAATTGATTCCTTCGTTACCCTGCCGCCGGGCGGGATCCTTCGAGTTTCACAAATTTAACATTCACTTCGTAGGAGCACGCTGACCATGTCTATTTTTCGTTTCGAATCGAAGTATTAACAATTTAATCGTTGGATGATAGAACGGTGGTCGTTGACAGATTCTTTTAATTTGTTTTATTTTCTTTCTGTTTTCTTCCTTCTTTTTTTTTTTTTTTTTTTTTTTTTTTAAAGAAACAAAATATTTCGAGATCAGACGAGCTTCATATCTTCACAGTTGAAACGATCGAGTTCGTGAATATCACAGATATCATATCGATTCGAATAAACGTAATTATATACGTCGAATTATACATTCGATTGATGTTATTATATGGATGGTATTCTCGCGATCGGGATCGAATCTCGAAGTTGTACGTGGAATCGCGTTGTTACGATCTTTTTCCTCGAATCGATCATCGCAATGTTGTTCGTCATCGAACGTAATAATCGCCGTCGGTGTGAAAGGACGAAAGAGGGTAGGGTAGGGTAAGGGGGCGGGGGGACGACGCCGCGCTACGTTGAAAAATTTCAAGCGATATTCCCGGTGCTATGATCTATCGTTGACAGCAGGCGGCGTTGGAAGTATTCTGTATCTTGCGTGAAATCGAGAAAATCCTTTGTGACGGTGGCGGTGCCGCGGGAGATTCGACCGATCGATGAAGATCCGCATTTTGCGGCGTGGCGTAACGCCTGATCAAGTCGCACATCTCGTAACAGAGAAAGCAAATGCCGATTATTAAAAAGGTATCCATAGCTTCTTCGATTTACTTTTTATTATATTTTCTTTCTTTCGATCTTGTTATATGTATATATATATTTTTTTTCTTTTCCTTCTTCCTCCTCCTCCTCCTCTTCTTATTCTTATTCTTCTTCTTTTCCTTCGAATATGAGATCCTTCGTCCTTAAGTATTAGAGGAGAAAGGAACTTGAACGTGAACGATCACTCGTGTTCTTTTTTACGTTGAGAAAGAAGTCGCTCGTGCGATCATCCAAGTCGATTATACGATTCGCTTTCAATCGAGAACTCTTGAGACTCGTCCCGAAAAAGTTATTACGCGATAATACTCGACAACAAGTTCGACATTGTCTTCGATGTTTCCTCGATATCTTTTCCAGACACTAATTTCTAAGTCTTTTATATATATATATATATATATATATATATATATATATATATATATATATATGTTTATATATATTTTTTTAATGTCGGCAAAATTTATCCATTTCGTTAGAATTGATTTAACACAAAGCGAACACGACGAACACCATAAGTTATTTCGTTTCTCTCGACGGTACCAAGTCGCTTTAGAAATATATATCAACGTATAACATGCTCCTGTATATCAGCCACGAGTAAAACTCGTCACTGAAACTAAAAGCATGAAACGACGACAACGACGAGAGGGAGCCACGACGATTCGAGCCAGTGATGGTCGTTCGGGTAACAAAACAAAGACCATGTGAGGACTCTTACGAGATCTGAATGTAACCACGAAACTAACGACAATATTTCATTTCCCGTGAATACAATTTTCACTGGTTAGGAAGGAAAAAGAAAAAGATCGTATTAATAACAGTGGTACTAATAATTACGATACGGGAAAAAAGAGAGAGAGAGAGAGGAGGAGGAGAAGGAGGAAGATAAAGAAAGGAAATCATTTCGAATACAGAAAAAAAAACGTCGGATTAACGGATGGATTAAACGAACTTTCGATTTTCTTTGAACTTGAATAAAAAAAAAAAAAGATATTATACTCGTCTTATCTGTGTCGAGAGATCACTAACGATCGAGGACGAGGGAACAAATAATTAACAAAATAAATAAATAAATAAATAAATAAATAAAATAAAATGCAACGTAAAGGAAGCAAAACAGAACAGAATTATACGCGTGAAAACTGTTTTTCTCTCTCTCTCTCTCTCTCTCTCTCTCTCTTTTCTCGTTTCCTTTCGATCTTTTCTTTCTTTTTTTCTCTCTTTTCTTCGAAAAGAAATCGGTCAAACCGGAAAGGGAATGATTTCTTTTTTTTTCCTTTTGTTGTTTAAAAAGAAAAAATATAAGCGTTTGCGAACGGTACACGTCGAGCGAGGACGAAGAAAGCGTACTACAACACGCGAGCCGTATCAGCGTGCTGCTCGCAACGGGCCGGCGTATGACTAGCAGATACTCTCTCAGTGCTAGGGTACGCCTTTAGAAGGGTAGTCGGGGGTGGGATACGAGGGATGCTGGGCGACGGCGCGGCCCGCGGCGCCACCCCCAACCACGTCCCCGATATCCCGATCTCGTCTCTCTTCTCTTCTCTTCTTCTATCATTTCTCCCTCCCTCGTTCTCTCTCTCTCTCTCTCTCTCTCTCTCTCTCTCTCCCTCTCTCTCCTCTACCACCACCGCTACCACTACCACCACCACCACCATCTACCACCACCACCACCACTACCACCACTACTACCACTATTACCACCACTACCAGTACTATCAGCATCATCGGCAGCTATAGCAACGCCACTACCACTCCCAAAAGATTCTTATTTGTGTTGATTTTCCTCCCCCCTCCTCCTCCTCCTCCACCCCCCTACACGTTTATACGAGTCCTACATCTACATCTGTTCCGGGTGTGAGCGCGAGCGCGTAACTATCTATCGGTACCTTCTTTTCTCTCTTCTCTCTTCTTTCTTTATTTCTTTTTTTCTATCTCCCTTTCTTTCTTTCTTTCTTTCCTTCCTTCCTTCCTTCCTTCCTTCCTATCAACCATCTTACTCTATTTCTTCTATCGTTTGGTGCATCCACACTTCATTCTCCTTTGCGGAATTCTTTGACCCGTCGAGCACACGGAATCGTGCTGCGCTAACGACTCAAAAGGGAACTATCTCTCTCTCTCTCTCTCTCTCTCTCTCATCCGTTCTTTCTTTCTTTTCACTTTTTTACCTTTTTCTCCTCTCTTCTACTCCTTTTCCTTTTCCTTTTCCTTTCTTTCTTTACATTTCTTTTTCTACCTTCTCTTTACTTTTCTTTACTTGTTCTTTACAGATCCAACCGATATATATATATATATATATATATATATATATATCCATGAGACGAGTTATAACTCGTCTTATAAACGAATACACTATCGGGGATAACACAATTCAACCTGTTTCATATCTTTGTTCGACGACGAAATACCATCGAACTATTGCGATAGCTACTTCTTTTCTATTCTTCTTCTTCTTCTTCTTCTACTTCTTCTGTTTTTGTTTTTTATTTTTATTGCCATTCTTTTTTTTTTTTTTTAATTTCTTTTAACTCCCTTTCGACAGTTATCTCTTACCAGATTCCATTTCATTTTTAATACAGAACGATCGAATTCGAGAAGTGGATCGTTCGCGTCTTTCTTAACGTCAACGTTATTTCTATAATCTCGTTTTATATTTTCTTTTGACTTTACTTGGTTACAAAAAAAAAGAGAGAGAGAGACAGAAAGAGAAAAGAAATCTAATCTGCTTAATTTCTTTAATTAAATGAATAAATAAATAAATAAATAAATTGCTCCCGAAGCATTCGAATGTTTGTCGAATTAATTAATGGTATTACGTTTCGGATACTTTTATACTATTTTTCATTGTTATCGAGGAATACAAATAGAACTCTTCAAACGGATAATGCTAGTAATGAATTCCGTTGCTATCATCGATGTCTATCCTTTCATCGTAGGTAACCATTGAAAGATAATGATTTGCTAATGGCTTTAAGCGGCTTAAGGGAGATTCATTATGAAGACTTTGCTATAGAACGAGAGAAGATTTTCGATGATAGTGAAACCGAGAATGAGAGAATTAGTGAGAGAGAGAGAGAGAGAGAGAGAGAGAGAGAGAGAGAGAGAGAGAGAGAACTATCTTAAAAATGAATAAAATCAAACTTTGTATATAACGATTGTAATTCTTTGTCAATTGAACGAGAAGGACGATACTCGTAATATCCGATGGAGCCTCCTTTTTATATTTCTTTTTTTTACTTTTATTTGTTCTATTTACATAAGAACGTCAACGCGAATTTTCAAATGAATCACGAGTAAGTTCTGTAATCTGTGCGATGATGAAAATAAAAGAGATAGAGAGAGAGAGAGAGAGAGAGAGAGAGAGAGAGAGAGAGAGAGAGAGAGAGAGAGAGAAGAAACGTTCAACGATTTCACGGAGGTACAACATCAAACGTGCGACGGCGCGGTCACCGTTTTCCTTCGCAAACTTTCCCGCGGGCTTAATAAACTTCATCGTAGTTTCCTGGGAAAGTCGAAGAATTAAACGTCACGCTGAGCGTAACGTCGCGTACTACGTTTAACGGTTAAACGGCCTTTACGGTACGAAACGTTATAGCGCGGGCAAACCATCGAGACGGACTAGTGTTTTGTTCTCATACAAATACACGTGTACGTATCTATATTCGGCACACCCGTGTTACAGAGAGACACAGAGAAACACGCACGCGCATATATATATATATATATATATATATATATATATATGTGTGTGTGTGTGTATGTATGTATGTATATGTATATACGTGCGCGTACCTCAGATCCTTGGGCAATCGTACGTTACTTGGGAAAAGCTAATTTCGAAAGTGCACCGTCGAGAAACGGAGAGAAAAAGAGAGAAAGAAAGAGAGAGAGAGAGAGAGAGAGAGAGAGAAAGAAAAAGAGAAGGAGAGAGAGAGAGAGAGAGATCGAGGGAAGGAACTTTAACATGACCATTTAATAGCAGTTTCCCAACTTTTCTCTTTCGAGTATCCTAATGACGAAAAGATTTTATACCGCTCAGAAATGGAGACGATGCAGAAGTAAAAGAGAGTAGGATGATACCGAGTTGCTTTCCATCCACTATCTTTCCCATACTTGCCGGTTTCCCTTTCGAAGTTCCACGATGTTTTCCGTTCTCAATGTTTCCAAAAGAATCTTGAACGATAATCTTTCAACTTTATCATACATCCTATCGAAATAATTCACAATCTAATATGTTTAATAGATATTATTTATTTACGAACGTTACGGCTGTACTAGCAAAACGAGAAGCATTCGCCAAACGATCATACGATTCGTTTTCGCGTATACTACGATACAAATCGAGGACACTATTATCGTTCGAATCGATTGTACGTGTTACGAATAAAAAGAAAAAAATAAAGAGAGATAGAGAGAGAGAGAGAGAGAGAGAGAGAGAGAGAGAGAGAGAGAGATTCGGTATTGTCGCCAAAACAAGAATTTCATCGGATAGATAGATGTAGCGAGCTACTCTAATCGCATGTAGTAGGACTGCGAAAAGGGGGTCTTCTGGTTGAAAGGGTGAGAGGGAGAGGTATCGGGAGAGGGATGGGGTAGGGGGAAGGGGGTTAGAACCGGTAAGCCGATAATTGGTGCCTGTTCGACTCAGATAAGGTCTCTACACCATCGGCTACAGTCTTATACTCTAAGAAACTTCCAGTTAATTACTCCGCATTGCTAGAACCATACGATTACACCCTTCAACTTTTCTTTTCCATCTCGGACCAATAAGCTTCGGACAAGTGGGAACGTGCTTTGGAAACGTTCAACGAAGCTAGTTAACCTCTAAGAACGAACGAGACTTAAACGTTACGCTTCATATTGTCTCATCATTATTGTCATTCATACGGATAACGAATTAGATTTGATCCTCAAGTTAAACGGTATGTTTTCTTTTTCGTTCTTTATCTTTATCTCTCCATCTCTCTATCCCTCTTTCGTTCGATAATCGAAACATATATCAATTATCCGGGCTCGACAATATTTCGATTCCTTACGATTTCAATCGAACTAAATATGCGAATTATGTTAACGTTCGAATATTTCGTTAAAAGGTATACGAAATAAATCGTATATTGAATTCGTTTATTTGATTTCGTACGAACGATTAATACATACCGAACAAGATACCAAATGGTTTAGTTTCATCGTACGGATTACATTTCTACGTTACGAGTCGTACGTTAATCCAGTCCGAGGGTAATGCGCGCAGTTAATTATGGGTGTACAAAGGCTTACACCCGAACGGATCAATAGGTCAGCAGCCATACAGATAAATTCGTTCGGGTCGTACGGCGAACAATGTTGCGTCATTGTTAACGCCGTTATTAAACGGATTTCGATTTTTCTCAATGAAATATAAGTTAAGGAAAGGTGTTCAAGCTATATTTAAATCGGAACGGTACTTTCTTATCTCTCTCTCTCTCTCTCTCTCTTTCTCACTCTTCCTCTTTTCTTTCCTTTCGTTTCTTCTCTCTTTCTTTCGACCGATGCAACGTGCAAAAAAAATGAGAAGAGAAACAAAAAAAAAAAAGAAGTAGAAAAAGAAATAAAGGGAAAAAACTACGTTGGCATTTCAAACGGTGAAAGAATTTTCTACCACACTTCCTCGGTTTATCGTCCTTCGACGTTCAAATTTCTGGTGATATTGATTATTGAAAAAAAAAAAAAAAAGATACAAAAAGAGGAAAAAGGGAAGAGACGAAAATAGAAAAAAGGTAGAGTGAGAGTGAGAGAGAGATAGAGAAAGAGAGAAATACAAATATTAGCGCAACGTTCTTCAATTTTCTATCCAAGCTTTTCGGGTCCATCCGTACCGAATCTATTCTTTTCCCAAATATAGTACAAGCTTTTATATGTCGCACAGTTATACAATACATACATACATACATACATATATATATATATGTATATACATACATTCAGGTGACGCGTGCTCACAAGAGAGAAAATAGAGGCTACCTTCCTATAGACGCATTTTTAATGCGAATGTTTCCACGTCGACGCAAATATTTACGAGTAGAGTCGACTCGTAAACAATGAAACCCGAGGGATTGCAAGGGATCTGAAAAGACTGATCACTTAAAAGATCTCCCTTGGTAGTAGAAAAATATGTCAGCTTCGCGCCGTACCCTAAGTTGTAAGTAAGTATATATGCCACGTAATATTTCTTTACGTATTTCTTCGAGTTCGTTCGAGAGACAGATAGATAGATAGATAGATAGATAGATAGATAGATAGATAGATAGATAGATACGAAATACGATGGACGTGAACGTCCTTCTTCGCGCTTTTACGTGATATAGAAATGACGTATTTTTTAACAAGAGCCTCCTCAAAGGGACGTTTCGAAAGTAGATATCTTTGCGAGATCGACCGTTAGTTCTTTCGAGGAAAAAAAAAATTAGAAAACAAAAAAAAAAAGAACAAAAAAAGAAACGCAAAAAAAGAAACTAAAACGCGAAGGAAAAGAAAGGAAGACGACCGTCCAGGGAAATTTCAAGTCATCGAGTTTAACTGCTAATCGATTATTAAGTTTGACCAATTAAGTTTCCAAAAAGATAAAAACGAAACAAAAAGAAAAAGAAAGGAGAGAAAAAAATCTATTGTCCTATCGCACATCTACGAGTAATAATCCGATAAATCATCGGATCTTGAACGATCTCGTAATGACATTTGCGTTCGTACGGGCACAACGCGATGGAATTGTTAAGAAAACGAGTGGGCAATTACTTGTGATAGAAAATAAAATGACAAATAAGGGTAGAGAGAGAGAGAGAGAGAAGGACGGAGAGAGAGAGAGAGAGAGATTGAGGGAACATATCTCATCGAACGTATCTCATTGGCCATAGCACATACACGAACTCGATTAACGGACGCACTTAACGAAGTCGATGATTACGCGTCCGGTGTTAAACCCATTCGAACATCCAGCATCGAAGCTCGAAACGTTCCCTCTTGAAACGATGCCGAGCTTCTGTTTCGACCGATCCTTCCTACGTGGAGAATACGAGTACAGAACTCCGCTCATAGGCGGATCTTCCAATCAGCACTTCTAAGCGAGTTCCGCAAACTCATTTGCCTGTTTAGTTCGCGAGAGACAAACGGAGACAGATAGCTAGATGAACAGAAAGAGAAAGAGAGAGAGAGAGAGAGAGAGAGAGAGAATCCATAGATTCTACATACATACATACATACATACATACATACATACATACATACATACATATTTACGTACGTACGTACATACATTCATAGAGTATGATTACTAAGCTATGCTAGTAGTAGTCCGGCAAAGATTTGCATTGGTCTCAAGTATACTCCATATGATGAATTTGATCGAGTACGCTCTCGATTCTTGACTCACGATTCTCGAACGCGTTCGATCGATCCGAAAGCTCGTTCTCCTCGCCCAAACGACGAACCTCCCTTCCTCCCTACCCCCCTCCCAACCCTTCCAATCCCCAACCCCAACTTCAATTCCAACACCACCACCACCACCACCACCACCACCACCACCACCACTATCGCCCACCTCTCCCTCACACTTCCCACTTCTTCTCTTCTTACTAACTCTTTTACTCCTCCAACAGTTTACACGCTAGTTCTCAAAGTTTCCGTCTATTAATGCGAACTCGCAACCGATTCACAAATAAAGATTTCCAAGTGTTATGCCAATATGTAGACACGCCCCTTCTCTATAAATCTGCTTCGTTACGTCGAGTTTCTTACAGAAGAAGAAGGAGGAGGAGGAGAAGAAGAAAAAAGAAATTAAAAAGAAAAAGTTACTTTAAAAAGAGAAGAAGAAAAAAGGGAGAAAGATGATGAAGAAAGAAATGGGGCGTTGCTATTGGTTTCTTATCTTTTCTATTTTTTTTCTTTTTTTTTTCCTTTTTCTCTTTTTTTTTTTTTTTTTAACTTTTCTTACATGGAGGAGCTCATATTATCCCGCTTTCTTTGTTGAGTAACAAAGAAGACACGTAATGAGATAACATCTTTCATACTTCAATCTCGATGGCTGAAACCTCGAACAATACGTCGATATTTCTTGACGATCTTGTTAGTCGCTTTTATGGTATTACTTCCCTCGAAACTGTTAAAGAAAGAAACCTTCCCCTCCCCATCCCGCCCAAGTCGCTCAATGATTACCTCGTTTACAAATTTTACCCTATTTCGTTGGCGCCGTCCCCCAATCTTTTCTATAACCCTACTTAGCACAACCCATGCCTCATTTCTACAAGATTTTATATGGAACTTCGATACTAACAAGTATACAATGTGATGGAATAATATCTTCCGTGCATTATAAGAACATATAGAATAACGAATGAATACGTAGATATTTAATTAATTAATTATTTATTTATTTATTTATTTATTTAATAAGAAAGACTTAATAAAAAATTATAATTTCCAAGTCTAATAGGAAAGAAAAAAAAAGAAGGGCGGCTTCGAATCTCGAGAGGGTGTTTCCAGCTCGATTCCATTAATTTATTCCCAACGTAGCGTTTACTCTCGTATAAATATTAAAATATAAGGCGATTTAAGTATGCATCGAAAGCTTTCACGATAATGCGTCGCTCTATTCGTCTATCCAGCTTTATGAATTTTTCTAACGTTAATGACGTATCTTTGCGGTCGCGTATTAAACATGCGACGAAGCAAAAAGATTGAAGAAAGAAATGAAAAAGGAAAAAAAAAAGAAGAGTTAAAGAAAGAAAGAAAAAGGAGAGAAGAATGACAACAAAAAGAAAAAAACAACAACAACAAAAAAGAACGAACAAACGAACGAACGAACGATCGATCGATCGAACGAACAAACAAACAAACAAACAAGCAAGCAAACAATGCGAGCAGCTGGAGTATTCAGAAAACGTCGAAACGCCATATGCGAGGGTAATAACAAAATGGAAAAGAGCGACGGTGACCATACGAAAGCTCCGGGTAATTAATTTTTCTCGCGGTACGTGAGTGAAAACGCGCTAGTCCGATCTATCGAACAGTACGAAAATATCGAGGTCGATCGAGAAACCATATCCCAAGCTTTTCGTATACTATTGGAGAAACGCGTGCGCGCACATACATACATAAATACATACATACATACATACATACATACATATATATATATATATATATATATATACATATACACGTATATATGAGGCAAACTAACATATAGTAGCAGTTTGCACACATATTTTACTTAACTTCCTTTATGCAAGGGCGCACACTTGCACTTGCGCGCTCGCGCGCGCGGACGCTTTCTAGCGTATACTCGCTTGCCAGGATCATTGATATATTTCGAGGTTTACGACTTGAGCCAAAGTTCGTTTAATATATGAGAAAACTTCGATTGTAAGTTCTCTCTCTCTCTCTCTCGATCGCCATTCACGCGCGTTTTACCTCCTTTCACGAGAGAGAGAGAGGGAGAGAGAGAGAGAGGGAGAGAGAGAGAGAGAGAGAGAGAGAGCGTACGGGCGTCTCGTCCTCCATCGTCTTCCTCGTTCCTACATTTAGCGAGGGTGTTCGCTTTCTTAACTCTGTTTGTCTGTATTGATCTGTCGCGATATTTTTCCCTATTGAAACTCAAAACCGACAAGACGGCTGCGTTCCTTCGTTCGATGCAAATTTTCGTGTTTACGTTGTCGCCGCGCGAAAGAAAAAAGAAATATAAAAGGGAAAAGAGGGGAAAAAAGGAAAGAGAGGAGAGAGAAATTTGCTCGTTCGAACGAAAAAAAAGAAAAAAAAAGAAAAGAAATAAAATGAAAACTAGATTCGTTGAACAAAAAATATATATACATTCGATCAGAAAATTGTTTTCTTAAGCGGTTAACAATTTCTTCGATAATTTTTCTTTCCTTTTTTCGTTTTTTGTTTGTTTGTTTTTGTTCGTTTCAATCTCCGTCGCATTCATATCGTTCGCTTTTGAGTGATCCAATAGAAATCTCCTACGGATACTGTACCGTTTACTCTCTAACATAACGTAATAACGTTGGTGAATTCATTATCGCGAACGAAAAAGCATATCCAATGTTTAATAGATCCAAATGAAAGGGAAAATGCAACGATGCACGATATCCTTCCACCGATATGATTTTATCGTCATTCGTATTCGTTCGTTCGTTCGTTCGTTCGTTCGCGCATAAATCAAAATGATTTTCGGCGAACTGGCGCCGTTTGTACCTCCTTTAGGTACACACCCCCCGCCTAGATAGGCAGGCGTGTACGTAGATACGTAAATTCCCCCCCTTGCCTCTCCTCACCCCGGGTACAAGCGTTCGCGTTTCCCCTGTATTTTCATTCCAAATACGAAACTCGAAAGCTTTCCACGAATGGTATCCCTACGCTCAATACGTTTCCCTCGATGCGTTTTAATTTTGTTATTACCCTTTCGTGATATAAATTTGTGCTTCATTTCGAAAACATCGTAGCATTAAAGATCAATAATAATCGCGGTTTTTCCCGAGCTACGCGGTGTGTTATCATCGATGGAAAATAATTTATGATTTTCGATTGATCGCCGAAGAAATTCAATTAATAATCCAACGAAGTAATCCCCCGTGCGAAACGGGAATGATGCGTTAGCGAAATAGCAACTAAATTATAATGTTTGTCCGACGGAATATCGATTCGAGTAAAGACCGTCGTTGAGAAAGGTGGTTATCGAGATCCGCGTACGTCGATGACGTTATTATTTAAAAAAGGAAGCCGTTGAAGAGTAACGAACGAGTAGGCAAAACCACGTAGAGGAATTTTTTTTTTCTTTTTTTTAATTAACGGAGCTTACGTCACGAAATATTTTTTATTCACTCGATGTCGGACAAGAGTCGATCATTAGCTATTGAGAAAATACGGGTTATGGTAGATCACGTCCTTTCATCAAGGACGCGAACGATCGAGCGTGATTCAACATAGAAGGACTATAACGCTTAAACGAGAGCAAAGAGCCGTCGATGACCCGTGAGTTAAACCTTTCATAGCTTCCTACTTGCTTTAAAGAATATTCAAAGGATATTTTATATAAGGTAAATCGTTATAACATCGCTATAGCTATCAAGTATTATATCAAATTATCTTATTTTTTGATATTCGGATATTCCACGGTGGTATCGATTAGTCCGATAATTTCTCGATGTCGAATATCAATCTTTATTGTTCATTCGTATAAACGTATTTCGATCAAGTGTGGAAACGTTATATCGGTTGAAAAAAAAAAAATAAAACGAAACGAAAAAAAAAAGAAGAAATAAAAAGAGCAAATATTTTCGGATTTCAAATAGCGAAAACAAATTTTTCCACGGATTCGATATTTCAAGAAAATTTATTTAGGCCACTCGGAGAAGTTCGAAATTTGTTGTATCTGAAATAACCTCGAGGCATTTAATTTCCAAAGGTACGATGAGATATATATATATATATTTACACACACAAATATATATATATAGATAGATAGATAGATAGATAGATAGATAGAGATAAAGAGAGAGAGAGAGAGAGAGAGAGAGAGAGAGAGAGAGAGAGAGTTTCGGAAAGAGAAAAGGCGAGCAAGGTCGAGAGCGGAAATGCGCACCGGCTGCGACGACACGAGCGTGGCAATCAAGAGGCGCGGCATGTTGATAAATTTTCCCCGAAACGAGCGTTCGTTTGCACGTGCGCTGGATTATATTCTTCTTTTCTTTATTTTCCTTTTTTATTTTTTAATTTTTTCATTTTTCATCCTCTCTCTTTTTTTTTCTTTTCTCTTTGTATCTTCCCTTTTTCTTCTTTTTTTTTTTTCTTTTGTTTTCGATGCAACCGAAAATTAGACGTAAAGTGATTTAAAATCTCCCTCGTCGAATCCGATATTTTACAGTTTCAGAATCAACGAGATAATATATCTCACCGTGCGATTTATACGAAATTTATAATAAATTTATTTTATAAATTAATATTTACTCGAACGCGCACACACACGCGCGCGTACTCACGCACACACACACGCACGTCCGAGAAAATGAATAAATCATTACGAACGAATGTGTAGCTTTTTATCGAACGAAAATCTATTAACGAATGATAAATATGAAAGATAATTTATAAAAATGTTATTTAATATATAAATATTCGAAAAATTCTCGACTATCGCGCTAAAAGCCTGATGCTTAATAATTACTCAACTCAATCGATCGCGTTCCTTCAAAAACGTTAATTAACATTTTGTGTAAATTCATTAACAGTCATTTACGACCACACCACCTCCCCGTAATCATCCTTATCGTACTCATAATTTGCGTCTGGGTTGCTCGACTTTGTAAAGAGAGGACGGTCAGTCTCTCCTTTCAAACGTTACCTTTTCTACGGTTGTCTTTGACTACGAGATAGATAGTATATAACGAACTTGATAGGATTGCGTAGTTACCTCAAAGAATATACTTTTCGTGGTCGTTTAATGGTGATATCTATTTTACGAGGTAAAATATACTCTTTCCTTTTTACGATTGTAATCTTTGAATCATACGAAAAAAAAAAAAAATTATATATCTCTGTTTTATCGTTAACGAAGAAAGAAGGAAGAAGGAAAAATTGAGAGAAAGAGAGAGAGAGAGAGAGAGAGAGAGAGAGAGAGAGAGAGAGAGAGAATGAAATGAGAAAATAATATTGCTGACTTAAAATCCACAATTATGGTAATAAAATTTTGTACGTACGTACGTACATACGTACGTAGGAAATTCCAATAATATTCCTTATCTACAAACTATTCAAGTGACATAAGCCAGAGAGACATACTACGAGCGTCGTTCTACCGAGCGATGTTTCGATAGAAACAAGGAATTCAACATCCGGCATTCAGCTATCGCGTTAGGCGTCGCATCGGTGCCAACCAATGAGAGAACTCCTTTGGACTCGAGACGCGTGATATCCTGATTACCGACGTTGCGTCGAGCGTGAGAATGTCTACGGTTGAAATAGTTTTGACATTTTGATAAATTAGTACGCGGCAAAGCAACATATCTCTTCGTCTGTGATAATTCGATAGAAATAAAAATCAATTATTAATATTGTCTCGCGTATTAATCGACGTAAGAGAAATAATGAAAGTATCAGAACGACGATAATCGTATTTGAACGAGACTCGAGTGATTTGAAGTTTTGGTTGCAATCGATTTTGAACTTTTTTGTTTTTCTTTATTTCCTTCTTTTTTTTTTTTTGGTTTTACATATCCAAAACTTTTGGAACTTTTAAAATTATTATTTACGTTTTATTCGACGATATCTCGAAAAAAAATCGAATTGAAAAAATGTGCTCGTTAGAATTTCGTAATGACAAATAACTCGAGTTTTCTGTTATATGGACGGCACTTTGTCAATTTTATTTCCATCATATTTTTCTGGTTTAATAATTAATAGATGGAAGCCTGAGGGTGGAAAAAGAAGAAGAAAAAAAAATATATATATATATGCCCTTTTTAATTTTCGTCCATTCGACT
Organism: Dolichovespula saxonica; assembly: GCA_911387935.1. NCBI lineage: Eukaryota > Metazoa > Arthropoda > Insecta > Hymenoptera > Vespidae > Dolichovespula > Dolichovespula saxonica. The sequence goes on along the minus strand of OU426996.1, from coordinate 6,991,331 downwards.
GGAATCGCTTGGTAAAACCGGATTTTTATATTGGAACGTCGATATTATTGACCTGGAAATGATTCGCATAGGATTTTCCTTTTTTTTTTTTAATGATATATATTAATCGATACCACTAAAAAGAAAAAGGAAAAAGAACAAGATTTCATATTTATTCGAAGCCCCATTATAAATAAATAAATCCGTGCCAACTTTCTCAATTTCGTATCTCTCTTATCCCCTTGACCCTACTTTTTAACCCTCATTTTAAAAATAGAACAACATATCCGCAATATTGTAAAATAATTTTCTTAATGTTGATTGACTAGTAAAATTTAAATAAATACAATGTTCAAATTATTATCATTTTCGAATCATAATACGGAATCATTTAATCCGTTTACGAATCGATTCTTCTTCTCTAATTCCTCGGAAACAATTCAGACGAGATTATCCAAAAGATATTAATTGTTTACTTTTCGAACGAAGAACTGATTTCAAACTCCAAAAACAAAAACAAAAAAGGAGAAACAAATTTACGATTTATCAATTCTTTCCAACAATATCAAAATAGTTCGAAAAAGATTTCGTTATAATTTTTTGTTTTGTTTTACAATGAAAATAAAAAAAAAAAAGAATCGATACTTCTCAATTTTATCGATAATATTTTTACTTTCGACACTGTGACAAATATGAAGGGAATAAAAGACAAAAGGTAGAAGAACAAGAAGAAAAAAGAAATGAAAAGAAAAAAGAAAAGAATATTACAAAATAGTAAATGGTAAAAGGGAAATCGAAACGATCATAGTTGCACAATGACGGAATCAATCGTTCCAAAGTGCAAACTGATTTCGAGGGCCGACGATAAAAGTCGTCGCCATTATCGACAGCTAGTTATACGTCTATGTCGACTACGATCGAAACTCGTGTGTGTACGTGTGCGTGCGTGCGTGTGTGTGTATATACAGGGTGGTACTCGTACAGGTTGGCGAGGTTGTCAAAGTTTGGCGTTAGGAATGAAAAGGGTTTGAAAAGAAGAAAATATACAAATTCGTCAAGATATCGACTATGAGCTTTGAAACCCCCTAAGGAAAGGTGAAAAGTTGAGAAAGTAAGAAATCCTAGGAAATGTAAGAACCCGTTCGAGGTGCCTGTTGATCTCGAACGTAATGGAAATAAGTAAGTACTTAGTTGTCAAGGAAGAATTTATAAGAAAATATAGTTCGCCTATGATACGGTACGTTAGAACAAGAAGTAGTTTTTGCACTCTGGTTCACGTGCAAAACTTAAATCGCAAAAGAGTTCGTTCGGCCAACTTTCTTTAGCCATTGTCCCGGACCACCGTCTAGTGCTCGACATCGGTCGGGTTCCTTTGTTCCTAGTAATTAACAAACTTCCCTCAACGTTCGGAAATATGCTCGCTAATGTAGAGAAAGGTCCCACTTACTTACTCTCTCTCTCTCTCTCTCTCTCTCTCTCTCTCTCTCTCTCTCTCTCTCTCTCTCTCTCTCTCTCTCTCTCTCTGCCTAATATTATTAATATCTTCCCTCTATTTCGAACAACGCAAAAAAAAAAATTTACATCGGAAATTCTGATCTCGTGATTGATCGCCTGTCTCGCGTCACGTTCGAATACTATGCCGTAATAGTGATAGGACGATTAATTAAAAAAAAAAAAAAAAAAAATCTTCGATCGTTCATTTCGCTACGTCTCATTTTTTATTTCGTAAGATTATTATTGAAAGATCGAAACTCATTGATAAGGTTCAATCGACTCCAACCAAAAGGGTGAAATATGAAAGAATGATCGGTACGGCTCTTATCGGGAGACCTAAAACTTCGAGTGGATGTATAATACAAAGAAATCCATTTCTCGCGATATCTTCCACCACTTTTTTTTCTTCCCCCTAGCCAGGAAATTTAAAAGAAAGTTGAGACAAAAGGGGTTCCGTTGAATCGCAGTTGTCTCCGATGATTGAGTCGTCTCACTATCTCGAAACGCCACTACTCCAGTTATGAATTTCGTATTCTCTTCAATCTTAGTCGGAGTTAACTGGTCGACCGGTTTTCGTTGTTAGAGTAAATTAATCATAGGAGAATAGTGAAAGATAGAACGAACGTTGTAAGAGGTTAAAGAAATTCTTTTCCTTCTTCTTCTTCTTCTTCCTTTTTTTTTTCATTGTCTTTTCGAAAGTAAAAAAAAAAAAAAAAAAGAAAAGAAATGAAAAATTAACACGACGAATCAGATCTTTTTCTTTTCCGAAAAAATTTCATTGTTCTTTCATTTATCGATTTTTCTCCTTCTTTTTTTTTTCTTTTTTTCTTAATTCGATCATCATCCTTCCCCATAATATTACTCGTATATTCAATTTCGTATGAACAGTGACGTGGCCATTAGCGCATGTAACAACTACATTCAAATGTACCACCCGTTGAAACCGATGAGTATTATTCCCCCGAAAACAGACTGATTGAAATACCTGAAATGAAACGTTCGAGCGTATAAAAGCTCGCTACGTTTCATGCATTTCGAGAATTCACGTTAATAACAGCGATGACGGGTGGGAGGTGGGCGGGCGGGGCAGGGGGGGTGTGGTTAGAGTAAAAGCACGAGTAACAATTTTGAAATGCTGATGCTTCGTCGATATTCAAATCCTTTTGTCCTCTTACAAATGGTTCGGTAATATTTTTTCTCCGTCTTCTTTCTTTTTTTCCATTGTTCATTCGTTCGTTTGTTTGTTTGTTCGCAAAAATTCATACGTCGAAAAATTATTGAATTTACAAATATTCTCCGAGAAAATATTTTCTCATTGAGGAAGGAATCGTCGGGCCGATCGATCGTAAATGGAAATCGAGCGTAATTGCGTTACGTCGTATGCCGAAACAAAAAAAAAATAATAATTCATGTTTACCCGAACACACATGCCCGAGTAGTTATCGCTCCGTTCGAAAAAAAAAAAAAAAAAAAAAACATATAGGATCGAACTTGTAAAACGACTTGTTGAGACGCGATCGATCATACCACGCATATTCGTTTTGACTACGTAGTTTATGTACGATATATGTATACACACACACACACACACACACACATATATATATATATATATATATATATATAAAACTACGTTTTGTTTACGAAACAGATTTATGACGACAAAATTTATATCTTCGAAAAGTCAAACTCTCATTATAAGATGATTAATCGTATCGATAAAACGACGATTACGATAATTAAAATATTAACGATAATTATATTAGCATATAATATATTTATTTACAGGTAAGATAACTGAGAATTTCATAATTCGTTATGCGACAACAAATGTTCCTATATGGAGTCGGATATATCGAGTGTGATGTGATTTCAAAGGATTTGCTATCGAGTGCGTTATTGTATATTGCGACGAGTTACAAATCGATTCATGCATATCGAGTGATACGTCGAATGAAGGATATCAAACGACCTATGCACAATTTCCAAACTAAAAAAAAAAGAAAGATAACAAATAAAGAGAAAAGAAAGCAAAAACAGAAAAGAAAAAAAAATAGAAAGCTCGTTTTGTTAGTCAGTAAAGTTTATTTCGATTTGGTAACCGTGAGGATGTTTTGATCGAAAACTTTTTTTAATAATATTTCCACAGATTTATTTCGAAAATAAAAGATAACAACGAATAAATATTCTCTTCCGTAAATAGTCAAAATAAAAAAGAAGATAAATAAATAAATAAAAACGATAATAATACATTCGAATAATTTCGTTAAGGAATACGAATGCAAAAGGTATTTATATAAATACTCTTTAAAAGCATTTTGATATATAAATGCTGGACACTCGTATATATATATAAATATAAACATACATAGGTATATAAGCTTTCTACAACAAAGACTCTCTTTATAATTTCACAGATAAGTTTACCATGTTCGAATAATGGAACGATATCAATACGTTGAACGAGCTCCATCGTAATAATTAACGATTCAATAGGTATACGTAAGTATTGACAGTAAAGTTGAACAACGACTGGTATATCGATAACAAAATTGATTAGATTAATTTCGTTGACAGCGTTTGAGTTCGATTAACAATTATTTCATTCGAGTCTGATATAATTCACCAGGCAAGATCCAAATTAAAAATACGATTCTACGATTACATTTTATTAATCGATAACGAATGACTCGTATTTAACAAAAAAAAAAAAAAAGGAAAAACAAAAAAGAAGACAAAAAAAAGTAACAAAATTCGTCGATCGAAAAATGGGAATGCGATCAAACGAATTATGAAAATAATGATTTAAATCAGAACGCAATAAATAAAATTTCTCGAGAACATCGGAATGAGTATTGAGAAATAATTAAACGTATCGTTCATATTTCGTCAAAATCCTTTCGCAAAGGGTACGTTCAATGTATTAAATACGAGACACGTAAGAAAAGCAAAGTGCAAGCAAGCAAGCAAGCCGTACATTTTCCTTTTGCCTCGAAGCTAGCCGTAGGAATAATGAAATTCTCCTCACGTTAATGGCCAGGTGGTTATTCGATTTCTCTTAGAAAAGGATCCAAGTAATTCTATTCCCTTATCGCGCACGTATGGAGGAAGTCTTTGTCGTAGGACGTCGGATAAATCGATACGAACTAAGAAAATGGGAATTGATCGATATCGAATAAAATTTTACGAACTAAAAAAAAAATATAGAGCATAATATAAAACAAAGATAAAATAATGAAAGAAAAATAAATAAATAAGTAAGTAATGATTAATCATTCTTATTACAAAAGTACTCTCTCTCTCTCTCTCTCTCTCTCTCTCTCTCTCTCTTTCTCCATACTTGTTTCTGCATATATATATATATATATATATACATATTCGTCGAAACGATGAAAAAAAGAAAACAAGAATAAAAAAAAAAAAGAAAAATCGCAAAAAAAAATGTTCGTCAAATAATTCGAGAAGCAACTCCAATTTTGATAAAACGTATCACAATCATCCATGATGGTAAATAAATTTATTTTGTGATAGGGAATGGTGGGTGTGATAAGGGGCATATGGAGGAAGATTATTCATACGTTTGTAGTCTATCGTCAGTTGAGTAACGGCGATCCCATTAACGCGAGCCCGCTTCGAAACTTTCTAAACGCAATCTCCAGCTCTTTTGGGCAAGTAGAGAAGACGGTTCATAAAGGCTTCCCTCTTTATCGCTAATGAGAATCGCCTTGTCATAAATACGTAACACGTTTCCGTATATTCGTATGCCAGGTCGACGACGACCTTAAAAACGTTTTCTGGAAACGGGAAAGCGTAGAAACGTTTAAAAATCGCGAAATATAATAGTCGTCGAACGAGATATCCTTGAAGAAAAAACTAATAGAAATTATATTCGATCGTAGGATCGCGTCGTCGCGATCGTCGTCGTACGAACGATAAAATAAGATTCGATAGGAAAGGAGAGGAAAGAAAGACGGGGGAGAGGGGGAGGGAGGGATAAAAAACAACAACAAGCAATAACGATAACGATAATAATTATCTAAGATACACTCGATAAAGTACGAACGTTTAATGGTTCATTTTTTCGAGTTAGCTTCGATTCGTCGTCTCTGATGTGGTGATCCACCTATTAAAGATATACCGAAACTTTTTCAATTAAATGCTTTTCCGTAAGTTTTAAATGAGTTAGTAGTACGGCTGCCGTGTCGGTTACTCGGTGTGTGTGTGTGTGTGTTGTATTCGGTTACATGCACACCGTAGTGTTTGGACAAGAGTTAAAAAGGAAAAGAAGGATAAAAACTATGTGCCGAGTAAAAAGACGTTCCTTGGAAAAGTCCTATAGAAAACCCGACGAAAACTTTCGAAGAGACAAAGAAGTTATTGCATTTCTTCGAAAGAAATATCCGGAAATGTCAAGAGGCCAATCGGGATAGTTTTTTATCACAGGCCAGTGCTATCGAACACGTGCTTTATTACATCTATTCATATTATATTTAACGATGTTATTTACCTCTGCGTTTTCGAGTGTTGCGTTATTAAAAATTACACATCTTATGCCGTTATCACGTTCGAAATATTAACATTCTATAAAATTGGAATTCACGATCGAATAAAAAAAAAAAAAGTTTAAGATCATTTTTGTGCGCGGCGAAAGAAAAAGCAAAAATATATTTTTATTTTACGACACTGATGAGAGAGAGAGAGAGAGAGAGAGAGAGAGAGAACAATCGATAAATCGATGTTAAAATCTTCTTTTAGACGGATCGGCCATTTCACGACTAACGAGCAATCGAATTTGAAATATGTAACATCTTTTTGACAAGTCAACGTCGTGATTATCGACAGAAATATTGACGAAAGAGAGGGAACACTCTCGCAACGTTGAAAATGAATTAATGAGAAACCATGACGTTATGAAACACGTTTTCTTTTATAATATTTTCTTTCTCTCTCTCTCTCTCTCTCTTTTTTCCCCCATCATTATACAGCACTTTGAAAGAGATGTCTCTCTTCCTTTTCATAACGGCAATGTAACGCTTTAATCGAATCCCATTTATTCATTTAATCATTCCTAACAATCGGTCGAACGGATGAAATTATTTATCGGAATAATTTTACAATTATAAATGAATTTATACGGTTTGTAAATAACCAACAATCCATCTTGGCATATTCTATAATTTATTATTTCATTTCGAATATTGAAATAATTAAATATATTCCGAATTCGAGATTATTAATTAATGCTTACGGGGACAGCGCGTTGATAAATTTAATTGGTCAATCGATATTCATCCTTTTTTCCTTATTGCAATTTCCCATAAATGTGATCGGCAAAATTCGCAAACTGAATA
>OU426996.1:6932007-6977007 GCA_911387935.1 Dolichovespula saxonica | reverse complement strand
GCATAAATTGTACATAGCGGCCACGTTATGGCAGCAACGAAAATCGATTTCTATGTTCTACCAGATTTCTCTATCGTTACTAACAACCCTAGATTTCTCGAAACAGGCTTTTCCACTCACGCAATTAGATCCATCCAGGCTAGTATGTATCTACGTAGGGAACAAATGGACCGGGGAAATGAAAGTTTCGCGGTAAACCGAACCAGGAAATTTCGAATATGTTAGTTAAATAAAGCTCAGGGGCTCGCGTATCGACATGAACCGTTTCTTCATGCGAAAGAATGCGACATAAACACGATCGCAATGTCGCCACGGATAATTCGATTTCCTCGTCGATTTAATCGAATTATCCGCCTGGAAACTGGAAGGAAGTATCGAACGGTTCCTGGAAATCGAAGCTAATTCGTGATTAAAAAAAGGAACGTTCGAACTATCGAACCCACCCTACCGGTCTGCGGTGGTGGTGGTGGTGGTGGTGGTAGTGGTCCCTTGATAATTCGACTTTACGTTCAGACGTACAATCTATAAATATCGATGATAACGCCGATAATAATAAAATTTCTTATTCGAGATTTGTAATTCGAAGAAGAAGGAGATAATAAATTTTATAGCGCACGTATATTTATTTATTTATATATTTGTTTAATACATGTGTGTGTAGGTGATAAAATGATTTCATAAAATATTTTCAAAGAGAAAATCGTAATTTTCGTGGAGATAATGTTCAAAGGGAGAATGTTCAAAGATAGCCGAGGATAGTATTTAAAATCGGTTGTCAATTTTGTTGAGAATAAAGCAGCCACGTGCAAACTCGAGAACAATGAAGATTAATCATTCTATGACGTTGGATGCTCCGTTACTATTGATCGAGATTGTATCCACCATTGTAGCCACCTTGTCCTTGTTTACGAAATTCTGATTTACCTCCCATCAACGACGAATCATTTTGCTCGGACATGACTCTACCCATTCTGCTTGTGAGATAGACGGAGAGAGGGAGAGAGAGAGAGAGAGAGAGAGATTTAAAATAACGTTGAACCACGAGTATTTGACGAGAACGGAAAACTGATGTCAATTGCAAAAGCAATGCGTCGTATATATATATACACGCGAGCATTTAAAAAAAATAAAAGCCAACGTGGAGAACCAATCTCCCGAGGTTCGATCTAAAAAAAAAAAAAAAAGAAAAATTTCCTTCGCCATAGGCTTTCGATTTTCTAAAATAATCAAATTCATTTAACGCTAAACGATCCCGTAATTCTTCGCGATAGTTTTCAATTACGTTTTACAAATGAAAACCACTCGTTGCGTTTCTTTCTTTCTTTTTTTTTTTTTTCTTTGTTCCCCTTGCATCTGGCTGTTCGATGAAAATTTAGACGAGAAAAAAAAATGAAAAAGAAAACATCCAAATCCGTAAAACAATAAAAACGATAAAACAATAAAACTCGAAGTCTAATGTTTGTTATCTTTCAAAGATGAAGCACACGATATAACGACAGGTAATCGAGAAACTCAACTTAATGTTCTATGTTAGCCGATAATTTTTCCTTGAAAGGGATTATAGATAAACGATTTAAGGTTGTCGATATCAGGACACACGGCTTGGATTGTAACTTAAAGGAAAAGATACCGAAGAAGCACTTACGAGAGAAAAATAGAAGAAAGATAGAAAGAGAAAGAGAGAGAAAGAGAGAGAGAAAGAGAGAGAGAGAAAGAGAGAGAAATATATTGCCGTTGTATTCGAACGGCTTCGCGTGTAACGTGATCACCTTTATCGGATGAAGCTTTCAATGACGTAGATAAAATATATCTATTTGCAAGAACAGCAAAATTTTCATCGTTTCTAGTACGCGATTAGTACCTTAGAAGGACAAATGTCTTGACTAGCAAATAAGTAGACGTACGTTTTATAATAAGCTTTCATACAAGGTTGAAAGGTTAAGTAAATTAACGCTGATTCTATCCATTAAAAAAAAAAAAAAAAAATATCAGCAAGAAAGACGAATTTTCATAGGAAATCGCGAAGGAAAAAAATTGTGCCGCTCGATGATTCTTCTTTTCGCGTGGAATTATGCGATGTTGCTCGCAAAAAAAAAGGAAATAGAAAAGAAGAATGAAATTATAAAAATGTCGATTTGTTTGAAGACCTATGAAATTTGTGATGATCGTTGTGATGAAAGAAAGGATTAAAAAAAAAGAAGAAAAAGAAGAAGAAAAGATATAAAACGATAAAATCCTATTGTCGTGTTGGTTACGAAATACGAATTCACAAACGCGTATCCTTGATAAATTTGTGAAGCTTTACTCTAGTTTACGCGAATCTCGAACAAACTACATAGTAACTCCTCGTTCGCCGACAAGATAATAAATTGACTCGGACCAATATCATGATTGAGGTATTTGCCGATAGAATGCGAGTGGGGGAGAGATAAATGTGAATGGAAGGAGAATATGAACCAAATGGAAACTTTGCGAATTATAGGCATGGCCCCTCCGAGGGTCTACACCATTTGTCCCGTTAGACACTTTACATATCGATGAATTAATATAGAAGGTATGGAAAACGAAAGAATAATTAAATATTTGCTATAATTGACTGTTGTTAATTCAACGACATCCATTCTATGAAACTTGATATATTTATATCGGATACGATTGATTTTTCATTTACATTTAATTGAATCAATTTTTATGATAAAAGAATATAGAAATAATATATATATGTATATATATATATATATATATATATATATATATATATATATATCATTATTATTATTATTATTAAGTGTGTGTGTGTGTGTTCACATATATATATATTTCATTCGTATAGACATTAATAAGTTGAAATATTATGAATAAAAATATCATATAAGCCAGGATCGGCATATCAGTTTTTGAATAATTTCTGCGTTTATCAATGCTATTTTGAAAGGCAAACACACGAAGGTAATAAACTCGTCTCATGAATTATTCTACCGTTAGAATAGAGAATAGGGAATAGAGAATAGAGAGGGAAATAATATTGTAAAATAAAAGTAAAGAGAGAAGGGAAGAATCAACTCGATATCCATTCGAGGTGCTCGCCATGACGTAATATCGAGAATCAACGTTTGCTCCGATCGACAGGGCCCTCCTCGAGTTCTTATTCGCTGACACGCGATTTTCAAGGTAAACACCGTTTTACCAATTTCCAGTAAGCAAGCAGTCAAGCCTGGGGGGGGGCTACGTTGCACGATGGACGATACCCCTGCTAGTGACTTGAAAATTTTATGTCGGATATGCGTTGTTCGATCGATTCAAAAATAAGAAGGACAGAAATATAGACATTTTTTCGAAAGGAAACGAAAGAAAGGAAGAAGAAGAAGAAAAAAAGAAAAGGAAGAAAAGAAGAAGCTCCTCCAATAACAGCCGTAAAAAAATATTATCTGTCGTTCTCGTAAAAAGGACGAAATATATTTGAAGATTGATCTATAAATTCGAGTAAGAACAAAAACAAAAAAAGAAAGGAAAAAGTGGGGAGAAAAGAAACGATATTAAAAAATCCACGAGCACATCGACGTTTCGAGATGCTGTCCTCCGAAATAAAAAAAAAAAAAAAAAATAAAAGAATAATAATAACAAATAACAATAATAATAAAAAAAAAATTAATTAAAAAATTAAATTAAATTAAATTAAAAAGGAAGAAAAAAAAACGAGAAGAGAAGAGGCCCCCTCCCCTCAAAAATGGAAACTGAGTAAGGGGATTCCATGCTAATGTTCTACCGCACGAGTAAGGAAGATCATTCGATCGTTGCCCCGTCAAAGTTAAAGGATTAAGCCGTAGGCGAGAGTGCTCGAAGCCTCTCTACCTCTCCCTCTCTTTCTCCTCCCCCCCCCTCTCTCTCTCTTTCTCTCTCGTGTACGCCCGGATTAACATACTTACGAGGAGGATGTTACGGAACGTTGCGGTCACAGGTTAACCTAAGGCTCGAATAGTTTAACTGCTTGCACGAGGACGAGCGCATATGTTCTCGATGACTCCAGAAACCTATCTACCATGGTTTACCCCTTCTTCAACATCCTCGTCATTCCTTCTCTCTCTCTCTCTCTCTATCTATCTCTCTATCTCTCTTTATGAACAACGATCTCTTTCTCCAGGAGCTTGTCTTTACCTCAACGTAATCCACGATGACCTAAACCCTATCAACTTACTTACCCAAAGTTCACGACTATTTATCATCGACGTATCTTCTCCTTCCTTTCGAGAATGTAAAACGTATTAAATCAAAACTTCTCGTTACACGAGAACGTAACACGCTTTACCAAACGACCCGACTCCACCTCCATCCACCTCCTCACCCAATAACCACCCACCCAGCTCGTAAACTTGGTTCACTCGACGTAACGATGGAATATTCGATCGTTCGATCCTCGGATAAAGATTTCTCCGTCATAACACAGCAAATCGAACTTACTTTAACCCTTAGAATGGTTAAAAAGTTATTCTCGGGCGTATATACTCTCGCGAAGAAAGCAAAATCCTACCCGTTAAAACGTCCAACACCTCCCACCATCGCCCCACTCTCGCACCCCCTCCCCCCATAACCCCCGTCGAACCATGGCCAGTTAGAAAATATAAGTATAAAACTTTTTCGGATTCGAAACATTTACGGCCCCTCGAAGACGTGGTAAAATGTATCGAACGTGTTTCCTGCTAACAATAGAAACGTACGAACTCGTTTCGTACGACGAATTTTCTAACGCGCGATTACTCGAAATCAGACGATAATGGAAGCCATTTCGGTTTATTGCTCGGGCGTACGAATGCCATTATATTTAAGGCGAATAAGGTTGGTACTGAACGAACTGCTTAGGATGGCCCTTTAGAATTTACTCGTTTTGATAAAAAGCGAGAGAGAGAGAGAGAGAGAGAGAGAGAAAGGGTAGATGAAATTATTCGTTCGACTTGAAAAGTTTCGAACGTCGATAGAAAAGTACAAGAGAGTTATTTGGAAGTACGGCAAATGCAGAAAATACGATTTTAGATTTTGGATTTTTTCAAAGATCTAAGTACACGTGATCTCTCTCTCTCTCTCTCTCTTTTGCTATCTCTCCCACACTCAATGCATACTCATTAAAAATTTGTTTTAAACAGATATCACGAATTATAGGTATGTCAGTATGTACGATTGAACGTCGTTAACCAATCACTATTAAATCCTTTCAACTATTAATTTTCCTTCAATAATTTATCATCCGACCGCGTAGCGTTTTATATTTCTCTCTCTTTTTGTTTTTCCTTGAAAAACTATCCGAATAAATTTTTATTCATTTTTCTTTTTTCTTTCTTTCGGTTTTTTTTTTTTTTTTTTTATTTTTTGGTTCTCCATTAAACATTTGCTGCAAAAAGGAGATACTTGGTTTAGGTAACAGAACGTCTGGATGTTAAGGTATTCGGATGATAGGTGTTTGAGGGGGGTATATATATTATATACCCCTCCACGATATATGTATATATATGTGTGTGTGTGTGTGTATGTGTGTGTGTCTATATATATATATATATATATATCGTTCTACAGACTTGAGATCCCACAGACTCTCTCTGCGGTTATCCACGAGCTTCAGAGTATCCATAAATTCAGCAGCTGCTCGATGCGACTTGCAACGCCTTACGTTTTATTATCCCGATACTTCGTCTAGTTTACGAAGCTTTCTACCTTACGAAACTTAATAGAAAACAATAAGAAGATGAATAAGGGCGAGAAATCTAAGGGATATTGTTGCCTTTCGTACGGCTCGAATGTGATACTCTGGGCTGGGTGGAGTGGTAAAAAAGAAAGGAAAAAAAGAAAAGGAGAGAGAGAGAGAGAGAGATGAAAAATAGAAAAAAAAAGCAGAGAAATGGAAAAGGAAGATAATAAAGAGAAGAAGAAGAAGAAGAAGAAAATTGAACTATTCCGGCCACGTTCGTAGATAGCTACGGTGAAAAATTTTCCACAAAAGATATCACAATGGAAGGAACGTTTGAGACTCAAAAGATTAAAGAGAGAGAGAGAGAGAGAGAGAGAGAGAGAGAGAAAAATAGATTCAAAATCTGTTTGCTTTTTATTTTAATTAAATCGAAGTTCAATTAAGCGAAAATATTCACGCAATTATTTCGTCGTAATTTGATTTTATTTTACGTATTTATCACGAAAGAGAAAGAAAAGGGAAAAACGAACGAACGAACGAACGAACGAACGAACAAAATAAAAAGGAAAGGATGAAATTTGTATATGCAATCAACCAATACATTTTCATTTATTATTATATTTTATATCGATCTTTATTATTACGACGATCGCAATGTCGAAATGAGATGAATTCACGAGCATAAATTGAATAACGTTTAGCTATCATTTGTCTTACAAATGACAAACCGTACGAGCTCATCGTATTCTAATTAAATATTCATGTTTGCGTCTGACGCGTATACGGTTTACGTAACGGCGTATATATATATATATATATATATATATATATATATATATATATATATATACACACACGCATAGACATATACGATACGTATATAATACTTATATGCAAATAGGTATGCACATACGCGATCATAGAGAATAGTAAGTACATTCTCTTTGTGATAGCAACAAGTAAGAGGAATAACGGTATCTCGTATTTCCATATCCCGTGGATCAATTTCTGTCGTTACCACGTATCTTCATAGTTGGTGCCTACAATAAGCACATTATTAATATACGGGTTATAACGAGATGCGACGTTGGTGGTAAGTTGCGGAACGTTGTCGGTATACGAAAATAGATGTTGAAGGAAAAGTGAATGAATGAGTGAGTGAGTGAGCGAGCGAACGAGCGAGATACTAAGGAAGATAGAGACGGATGGAAAGGGATACAAAGGAGTGAATTTCGTTTAGAAACCAACGGGAAATTCGTTATGTTGGGAAGGAGCTTTACTTTGAGATCTAACGCATAATGCATCAAACTACGGTAGAACTATAATCACGCGATAGGAAAAATTAAACGAAAATACGTATTTATTCTCACGTCTGAGAAAATCGTTCGTTGCTTTATCGTAATTTTTGCGTTTTAACGAGAATATATCAAACGTATCATTTCGAAGATGATTAATATCGAATATGAGAGAGAGAAAGTACTGTTATTCGTAGGTAATAGAAATTTTTAGATGACGCTTTTTTTTTTTTAATACATTAGAACCGATACAACGGCTATTCCGAGAAATAACTTGGACCAATAGATATATATTGACTTGACATTTTCAATATGAATTTAAATAAACGTAAATGATACATTGTCCTTTCGATTATTTCTATTTACAGAAAATAATTCTCTTTCTTTATTTCACGTAAAACTACGTATATTTCGCGATAAAATGTAAAGAGGAAGAAGAAAGAAAAAAAAAATGAAACGCGTGAAAATATCATCACTTTCAATAGAAATATCTTAATTCCGATAGATACATCGATGGTACATCAATCATCTTATAGATTTTCTAACGAGAGATTTTAAACGTCTCGGTGAAAATGATTAATCCATATGAAATAGAACGAAAGATGTATCTAACAAAGTGGGTTGCATAAAAAGAAGAAAAATGAAAGTCTTCTTCAATTTTATCTTTAACGATTTATGAATCTTCTTTTTTTTTTCTTTCTTTCTTTACTTCCTTCGTTACAGCAAACACTTGGTTTAACATCGAGAAAACGAAAAGTAAGGAATGGAAAAGGTATACGAGGTGGTCGACAAAATGACGATCTCATTTCTCGCGAACGGGACAACATATACATATACCGCAGAACAAAGGTAGGAAATGGTAAAGTCCGATACGCAAATTAAAACTTTTCCCATGAATAATAAAACCGATCCTGCATAACGAAAGTAGTCGACGTGACTACTCGGTTTACTCGTTTCCCTTCTTATTATCCGTGTATATACATTTCTGAATAAATATCAGTACCGGTGAAATTCATTTAATATACAAAATCGAGGAGGAATCGTTCAAATTATTTTTTGCGGTAACAAATGAATAAAAATAATGAATGTATGTATATATATATATATATATATATATATATATATATAAATGAAAAAAAAAAAAAAAAAAAAAAAAAAAAATTAAAGGAAAGAAAGAATACAACGATCAAATATTATTTCGAGTATACGTACGGTGTCCACTTCTAATTAATAATAACACTCGATAAAAATTAAATTAAATTAACGTACACTAATCGCCATTGAACGTCATATGAAAATAATCATCACATCGTACGTGTCTCTTTGAAATATATCTCCTTTCTAATGAAATCTTTAAAATACCGATATCTTTTAAAATAACTTTCAATACTTATCCCCCCCCCCTTCCCCGTCCATCCTCCATCACCCGCCTTTCTATGAAATCTTTAAGATACTTCGATTTACATAAAGCTTCTGTCTGCTCTCAATCCTCCTTTAATACTTACCAACGAGTTAAGAACTTTGTTGTAAAAGGGCAGGTACGTGGCATTTTACGATAAGGAACTCGAGCCCCTTTGAAAATTTTATTAACGAGAAATAGACGAAGTGGCACGACATTTTCCTTCGATGGACAATGGCCTCGAATCAACGACGTACACATACAGATGCGAATACCGGAGCGCCGACATTAAATCTAATAAAGCGTACCTTACCGAGCGTCTCTTAATTCCCCTATAACCCTAGTGATCAAACGGGGTTTCGTACCACGATGATGGACTCTAAAATTTTATTACGTCCACGTACGGGCGTTAATTAAACGTTATTTATGACGTTATACGTCGTCGTGTTATTCAACGTACTCGAAATTTTGCTTTCCGGCCAGACGTTAAGCGCGTTCGGCCGAAGCGCGAAATATCGGAATCAACTTGAAATAACGAAAGACGAGTTACGCGAGTGGGTACGTAAACAATATCGATTAAACCGAACGAATTCAACTATCGATAATGACGATAACGAAGAACGTAATCCCTGAGTACGGGATAGATTCTCGACAATTTCGTGCAACGAATAACGAACGAACACCGTTTGAAAGATTTAATCGATCCTCGTGGAAGGAACACGGGCCGTCGCTTTCAAATTCACGACGATCGTAAATTATTATCGTTGTTTCAAAAAAAAAAAAAAAAAAACAAAAAAAAAAAAAAAGAAATTATTCAGTCCGATTCGCGCATCGCTATTTTCGGGACTGCGTGGAGATGAAAAAAAAAAAAAAAAGAAAAAACGAAAAAACGGAGGAGAAAAAAAAATGGAAAAAATACGAATAAAAATATTCAACAGATTGGATGAACGTTTTTTAATGCTTTTTCCCCTCACCCCCGCTCTGTCGTTTATCAGTAAATAAAAAAAAAAAAAAAAAAAAAGAAAAGAAAGAAACGAAAACTCTTTTTCGAATTATGTTGAAGGGGTGATGGAGTCGCGTTGATCGTTGGGTCAACGCAATAATACGAACGGCGCGTTAAAGCTTTATGATCGTTTTCGTATAGAGAAAGCTTTCCCCATCGAGTGTCTCGTACCGTTATATCTTCTTCGTATCTCAGGAGAAACTACCTCTGCCACGGTCCTACCGAGTTACCAGGAAACCTCTAACAAATGAATAATTAGGCAAACGTCTTCCCTTCCATCCGCATTCGCCACACATCGCGCCAGAGAGAGGTGGAACCGCACGTTAAAATTGCATTTGACTTTAACGAAGGTGCCGTCAAGCGACATGACATTCATATTAGACTAGAATGGATCTTATCGTGTTGATATCATAAAGAAAATATAATCGATAGAATAATTCAATAAGATTTCATAGCAAGGAGGAGAAGAAGAAGAAGAAGAAGAAGAAGAGGAGGAGGAGGAGGTGGAGGAAGATAAAGAACAATTCAATAATTTATCGGACGATAACACCGAAAGAAAGTCAAACTTTTGATCGAACTACTCGACTTCATCGATCGACACCCGTTTGTCTATGTCGTTACAAGCCAAATTGCTGCTGCTGCTGCTCTTCCTGCTCTTCCTGCTCTTGCTGCTCTTGCTGTTCCTACCGCTTCTACTATCCTCGACGTACATACTAATCTATGTAAGCGTACGATGTATGCTACAAATCTTGCGGATTAGAGACCAGATTTATGGGAATAACGATTATGGGTTACGCTCAAAATTTCCACGGGATATATACACACACATATATATATATATATATATATATATATATATATATATATATATATAAAAGCCATTTAAAAAGATCTTCGTACGATAAAATCTCTTCTCTGATACATTTAATACGATATCGTAATATTGATTAGGTTCTCGTTCTTTTAAAGGGTGCCGGAGGAGGAGAAGGAAAAGAAAAAGTAAAATCAAAAGGAAATGGAACACAATCGACTCGACTCGTATAATTTCGTAACGCGGTCGCTAAAGTGAAAGAAAAAAAAAATGAAATCCCTTTAATCCAGTTCTCGCGAATTTATTCATTTATACGACGTAAGAAATGAAATTCAGTTTCGTAATACCTTACAACCATAAGAAGAGCTTTTATCGGAATCTACGAGTAGTAAGTAGAGCGTTGATGGAATTAAATCTGTACAAAAGGAATAAAGGTCTTAATGCTTCTCGTCCGAACATAAATTGTAAAAATGTTAGCTTGCTTCAGCCGGACATGATATATCCGAGACGATCCTTGATCGATCTCTACAAAAATTATCATTTATTAAAAACGTACGTCAGAGTTTACAAAAAAAATAAAAAAAAAAATAAATAAAAATAAAAAAAGGTAAATGAACCAATCCTCGATCATTGTTCACAACTTTTACCAATTACGATTCAACGATCTCTTAACTTCGAGCTCTATGTAATAAGGAGGGAGAAAATGAAGGTAAAGGGAAGAGAGCTATCTCGTAAATTCTATGCAGGATTTTTACGCCATTTATCTTGATCGCACGGGACAATTTCTTTTATTTAACATCGAACGGAAAAGGGATGTTTCGAATGAGGGACACCGAGCGTACCATTTATCTCGTACGATCGAAGAGAAATGGAGCGCAGCACGAGTCGAGCGTCAAATAATAAAATAAATTCGTGCACGGGAGAGTAATCCATGCGACAACAAAAATAATGTAAGGAAGATGGGAGGAAGAGGGGGAGGAGGGAAAAAGTAAGAAAGGAAGGAAGATAGAAAAAGAAAATCGCTGATAATTTCGCTCGTTAAAAGCACAAAAACGAATAATAAAATTTCTGTCGACGATGGAATATAAATTCGTGCACAGAAGATCGATTTGTGTGATAAAAAGAAAAAGAAAAAGAAAAATAAAGGGAAAGGAGGAAGAAAAAAAGTAGAAAGAAAGAAAAAACATTGGAGACGATTTAATCGTTCGAAACGTTCACGATTAAATAATGAACATTCCCGAAAGGTGCACGAAGAACATAAACCTATCGTATCGATCGGTAACTAGTGAATTATGATACGGTACAACGCTAATCTCATACGATTAGAATTCTATCCAGGGAATTCTAATCCCGGAAGGGATCGTTTCCCCTTTATAGCAAGTACGACTTGCGTTTAATCTTCGCCAGTGACAAGTGTCCTTTACTAACGATCGATCATGTTGTACAAGACGAGCATGAGTAGCATTTTTCGAGGGGGGAAAAAAAAAGAGAGTGGGTAAAGGAAAATGGAAAAGGATGGAAGAAGAAAAAAAGAAGAATAAGAAATAAAGAAAAAAAAAAAGAAACGAATAAAAAGAAAAAAAAAAGGGGGAAAAACGTAACCCGAATGAAAAAGGAAGGTAAAGGGAGAAAAAGGGAAAAAAGGAAAAAAAAAGAGAAAAAAGAAAGAAAAAAGAAATAGAAATTGGAGAGTTCCGAGACCCGAGAACGGTTAATGATGTCCAAGAAAATCTCGACTCGTTCGTTTCATGAAAAAAAAAAAAAAAAAAATAATAATAAGAAAAAAAGAAAAAGAAAAAAATGAAGTCAACGTACGTAAATGAGTACGTACCTGCATGTTTCGCTATAAATGAGAGCAATAAACTATCGGTGAAAGATATTAACGAGGCAAAGAAAATAATTGGTCGTTTAGTATACTCCAATCGTAAAGAATTTCTTCGTGCAAACGAATCCTTTTCACTCACCACCCTTCATCGTAAACATTTTCATACTTCTCTCTCTCTCTCTCTCTCTCTTTCTTTCTTTATCTCTCAACCACCGTAAATGTTTACCATCCGAAAAATTAATTAGGAGATACCTAATTACGACGATACCTAACTCTTTCAATCGTTATTACCGTCGACCAACCAGGCCAAAGCATTTCATTTAATTTTCAATCTAAAACGAACAGTTTCGTACTCGGAACTTCATCGTCTTACACCGTCATTTTCTACCCCCAATCCTCCACACAGCCCCTCTTACACACCCACTATAATCCCCGACATCTATTAATTCTATTCCTCTGAATGAGAATGAACAAGAGAGAGAGTGTTATTCAAAATAAAAAGAAAAAAAAGAAAAGGAGATAGACGACGAAAGAAGAATAATCGTAAAGGGTCGGAGGAGAGGAGGTGGAGAGGAGGTGGAAATGAAAAAATCAAAAGTTTAAGGAGAGTTGAATTTATACTGGTAACTACTATTGAGATTATACAACCCGTAGGGCATGCATCGGAAATCAGGATGAGGATATGTGTTATACGTGTCTCCGTGTACCTAGTGTTTGTGCGTATATAACACACACACACACACACACACACACACACATATGTATGTATGTATGTATGTATGCATACATACATATGAGAAAGAGGATATATATATATATATATATATATATATATATATGCATATAAGAGAGAGAGAGAGAGAGAGAGAGAGAGAGAGAGAGAGAGAGAAGAGAAAGAGGAAATGGCTCTCTCGCGACTGGAGAGCTTGTGCATATCACCGAGACAATTATCCTGTCGACAGTACGCAGATAGAAACCGCGCCCCGGTAGCTCGAGGCTGTAGATATGCTTCCGTATTAGTAAACATGTATGAACTTGATGCACGCCTAAGTTCTAGGTGGTTGTACACTGTAGAGTCAACCGGTAGGTGTATCGATTTTAGGGTATTAACACCACAACGCCACTGAAATTCTCTCTCTCTCTCTTTCCTTCTTCCTACGTATACATATAATGTGCATGCGTGTGCGTGTTTGTACGCGTAACGTTAAATTAGAAAAAATTACCGCAATATCTCTTGCATGTTACTTTTTTATTCTTTTATTTATTTATTTATTTGTTTATTTAATCGTCATCGAAATAATACGAAGAGTTCGCAGGAAGAAGGAGATATCATTCGTTAAGTCATCATTTCTATATTCATTGTAAATAAGATATAAGACGAGAAAGAAAAAACGTATTTACGTTCGTATAAGAAATGTTTTCGCAATACTACCGAAGGTGAGAAACGCTCAACAATGATTCTTTCTAAAGATCGAAAGCGCATTTGTCTCGAGCGTTTTATATATTCTCGAGAAGGAGTTCAACGAGAAACGACGAAGTAAAACGTGTGTACGATTGGAGAGACAAGTGGTAGAAGTCGTGCATCGATCCGACGGTCTTGTCAAACTCCTGCCTGCGATAGACTTTTACTATTACTACTATTACTATTACCACTACTACTACTATTTTCAAATCTTATTGAAAAGAGAGAGAGAGAGAGAGAGAGAGAGAGAGAGAGAAAAGTATCTGATTATACATAAGAAATAATTATACATATATACATATATTTATTTATTTAAATAAATAAATATATATATATATATACATTTTATACTTAAATATATAAATATATTTAATTAAATTATATTTGACACACTTTAAATATGCTCAATCGAATAGATAGAAATAAATGATGTATGGAATTGAACGATGTAGTATACAATAATGACATCTATTGTACATACACTCTAAGGGACATTTTCAAAGCCTATTCAGTTTACGATCGAATTTCCAAGCATCTCTAATAGATCGTAGAAGATTCGATGTATCGTTTAAGAGAGTGTTCTCGAACGCCATTGTTCCTTCTTAACAATGATCTTCATCCATCATAATAAGAAAATCTTCCGCGTATATATACACATATATATATATGGAAACGATTTTATTAAGTATAATAACATAATCGAGACAAACTACGCACCCATATTACATTGACTCGAACCTTTTCATCGAATCATGAAACTCGATAGTCGGGATAGACGAAATGATGATTACCTTCCCTTCAAGTTACCCTCGGGATCCTTATTCAAGTAGGGCAATTACTACCTCTTATTATATCGAATATCTGAAGATCATAATTATACCTCCAACTAAGAAGATATTGACAACGACAACAAAGAAACGTGGAACGTCAGAAAGCGTGTCGAAGTAAACAAGGGATCGAAAACGAAGAGGAAAGGAACGAAAAGGAAGAGAGAAAGAGAAAATAGAGATATAGGGGAAATAAGTATTATATTTATAGTAAAGCTAACGAGCATACACACACACACACACACACCACACACAATGCACACACACACAACGCACACACACACTCCCGTCGTCGAAAGTTCACTTTTTCCATTTCCATCTCTCTCTTGGGATCTTAAAGGAATTCGATCGATCGAGAAACTATACGACTTGTTCGATTTCGAAAGACAATGTACAATCTTCTTTTCCTTTCAATTCGTCGTCGATGACGTCACAGAGAACGAGATTACGTAAAACGACTGTAATGATAATATACGTATACATCTACGTATGGCTATTATTCTTATATAAAATCCTATATATGTATGTATATTTTTGTCGTAGAAACGATATTTGATATGAAATTAATTAAATAGGCGCAAAAGTACGACGCATATTCAACGTAAATAATTAATAAGTAATCGATACATTAATTTTTTTCTTTTTTTTTTTTAGTAATTCAAACAATGACGTATATAAAGAAGAGAATTCACGGATCTATCAAATGATATGTCACTTGTCCTCTTTTGTCCTTTTGAAGATTTTTATCAAGGGTCTGTCAGCACCCTTCGAGGATCTGACCAAAGTGGGTGAATATATAACAAGGACCTGTTACTCTCGAAAAGAAAATTGACCTGTCTCGATGTTTTTCGAAAAAATCCCTGGATTTCATAATAATCCTAATGGACATTTTCCCTTGGGACATTGTAAACACACACACACACACACACACACACACATATATCGTATACAATAGCTTTTTGAGTAGACATTCGTTCAGAATAGACTTTGCAATTCAACGTAGTCTCGACAGCTGCGTCACATTTTCTCTTTGAAAAACGAGGTCAACCTACGAAAGTTATAGATACACCTTCCGGCAAAGTTACTTTTCTTTTTTTTTTTTTTTTTTATCATTTTTTTGTCCATCGCAAAAACGAGACGTAGATAGATCTTCAAATACGACAGAGGAGAATCGTTCGGATCTATACCGGTCGATTAGATATCATTGCAACAGTTATCTTTGTTAACGAGCGACTGCTTTCGAACGATCTAACAACAACGAATTTATACGAACGAAAAAAAAAAATATATATATATATATTTATATTTATATATCTCCAGTATTTTTATTACGATATCTTCTTCCCCTTCTTTACCCGTGAAATTTCAATCAAGACTGTGTCAGGGTCGATTAAACCGAAGTGAAGGAAAAAACAAAAAAAAAAAGAAGGGATAGAAGTAAAAGTATGAAGAAGAAAAGGAACGAGAGCAACAACGAAAAAAAGGGAAAAAAAGGAAAAGAGAAATTCGTTGCGAGCTTCATCTAATTTTTCGCGAGACGGACGACCAGACGGAGACGGAGAAATAGACGGACGTACAGACAGGCGGACGGGTGGACACGGACGGATGGACAGGTTGACTACACTACAGGAAAAACAAAGAAAAATGATACAAAACGAAAAGTTAAAGGACGACGAAATTTTCGATTCCCAAGTGAACGAGAATAGGTGAAATACGTCGTCGGCCGTCGATAGGATTACGACGGGAGAACGAATTCTCTTTGCTCGATTGAAACGATAGATATAGCGTTCTATCGTTGGTCGATCGTTAGAACGAAGAAGGGCGGGGGGGGGATTGGGGGAGGGGATAAAGGGAGAAAAGGGATAGAGAAGATGCCCAATGGTTGTCGATAATTCTCGAATAAAATGCTGTTGCTTGCCCGTTTTAACCGGCGTACGATAGGAAAAGTGGAAGGGTATTATCGTTCCTGTTAAAATGGATACAAAACGAAATAATCCAATTAAAATGAATTCCCGGGGAATACAAATAAATTAAAAATAAAAAATAATAATAATAATAATAATAATAATAATAATAATAATAATAATAATGATAATAAAAAGAAAGAAGGAATAAAAATACGAACATTTTGAAAACAATATTCGGGAAATGTATTGTAAAATTAAAAACGTTTTGCCATCGTCCTGACGACAATTAATCTCTTACAGTTTCGATTCATCCTGATTATCGGCCGTCGAGGAATGGCAGTAAAAACGAAACGTCGGAACTTGATTTCCACTGGGAACTAACCTAAAGCAATGTTAGAAGAGCAAAACCTATATCGGTTTCGCCTGTCCAATTCGTCCGTTCCCATTGTTCCACGTAATATTTCGTTTCTTTCCTTTTTTTCTAATACCTAATCTTTTTTTTTTTTTTTTCTTCGAATTCCAAATAAATAAGCCGAAGAAATACTTCGAATATCTTTAAATCGATCCGTCGATCGATTCATTCCATCAATTGCAATAAATCTTTCAATGATTTTTCCAATGAATTTTTTTCACACGCGCGCACACACATTTTAAATAAAAATCTATAGACAAAATCCGCGATCACTTAGTTGCCAACCCAATATATATACAGTGTCGATCTAATAATTTCTAAAATGATATCCACGAAACCATGAAAATCGAAATTAATATTTATATAATGCATATGCGATATAAAAATGTTCATTAACGATACTTATCGTTTAAGAAACAATTATGGAACTTATTAAGACTTAACCGAGGGTAAGAGGATTATCCTTTATCTCCCGGATGATGGATCTCAAAAATGATCCATACGACGGTAAATCCCATCTATGAATGCGCACGGCCAGTTCGATAATTTGTGACTCATTAAGGATTGACAAAGGATATAGAGACAAGGTATCGGATATCGATTATTCGATGATCGTCCGAAGCTCAGTTAAGCTCTAAGTGCGATCTACGCGTCGTATCCATCCATGCCGATGTCTAATTGCATTTGTCAATACTAACAGGTTCCAAAATGTTACATACGAACAATTGATTTCGTCAAATCATCGATTAGAGTACCCTCAAATCCATCGAAAACATTATAACTGCCGGTTGAATAAATCGTTCTTCCTTTTCTTCTTGTATTCCTTTTTTTGTCTTTTCATTTTTGTCCCTTTTAAAACGTTACGAATGACAAAATGAATATTTTCCTCTTCTTCTTTTTTTTTTTTTTTAATCGTTACGAGACGTCAGGAATAAACGTACAAAAGGTTATTCCACGGTCGAAAGATAAATTAATCGGTCATGTAATCAACGATCTTTCGATCGAATTAGTCAAGTGTAATACAATAATTTATTATTGTAGATCGACCTATCGATTTCCCATTAAAAACGTACGATTTTCTCGTTCTCAAAAGCACCCACCACTCAAAAGAATAACTTCTATAGGAGGAAGCAGTAAATAATAGAAGAAGAGAGAGACAGATAGAGAGACAGAGAGAGAGAAAGAGAGAGAGAGAGAAAATTACAACGAACGAATCTTCAAACGAGCCATTGTTTTCGCCAACTCGCTGAGCAAAATAGAATTTGTCTCTCTCTCTCTCTCTCTCTCTCTCTCTCTTTCTCTCTTTTAGCTTGAGATTCCAAGTTAGCTAGAAATTCTATCGATTCGTAGAATTATCGAGTTCTGGTGGAACCTTCGACAACCGAACGAGGCAAGAAAGGAATAAGACGAAATTTATCTGTTAATTCGACGAGAAAATTCACTCGATAAATCCTTTACTCACTCTCTCTCTCTCTCTCTCTTTCTCCTTCTCACACACACACACACACTCTCTCTCTCTCTCTCTCTCTCTCTCTCTCTCTCTCTCTCTCTCTCTGTCTCTCTAATCTTAAAGATACAGGGATTTATGTCCACATCATTTTCCGATAATCTTAATTTTCCAAATTTATAGAGGAAAAAGAAGGAAGGAAAAAGGAAAGAGAAGAAAAAAGAAAAGAGGAAGAAAGAGAGAGAGAGAGAGAGAGAGAGAGAGAGAGAGAAAAGAACCATTATTCAATAACAATTTGTCGTAACGTATCTTTCGAACGAAGGAAACACGATGGAGGGAGTAGTCAGGAAAAGTCACATTAAAAAAGGAAAAAAAAAAAAAAAAACGGAAAACGGACAATTTAAAAGAACGTCCGAAATATTTAACGTCGTTTATCATTGTACGATTTACCTCGTATTAGTTAAAAGCGTTGTCGAGCGTTCGCCCCCTCCAACCCCCACCCCGACACCGCCCCCACAATCCCTCCCTCGACCTTTTCTTTCTTACGTAGTATTCCTGGCTTTCGTGACATCGCTGACGCAAAAGGGCGAGAACATTTTTCCCCTACGAAAAATCGCGTAATATATTCGTCCTTGAGTTAGCACGAGCGACATCTCAACGTCGTCCGCATCCCCCCCCCGCTACGCCCCCCCCTCCCACTCGTAGAAGATTTATTACGCTATCTCGAGATAAAGGAAAAAAAGGGAAGGAGGAATCAAAAAAGAAAAAAAAAACAGAAAAAGAAACAAAAGAGAAAAAAAATGAAAGAAAAAAGGTATCGCAAAGAATCTTCTCATATTTGAAGAAAAAAAAAAAAAAAAGAAAAAAAAAAGCGCGCGCGGACATAGCGTTAAGGTCGCATTATAAAATTATATATTATATAGGAAGAATCTTGCCTGATAATCCCTCCCGACGTCGAGCATTCTTCGAAGGTTTGCCGTTCGTGTCATAACTTATTAGAAAAAAAAAAAAAAAAAGAAAAAAAAATGCAGAAGTTAAAAAAGGCAAGAGAATATTTCGTTATGGTTTTTCTCGACGAAGCAATAAGAAGAAAAGAAAATTAAAGAAAAACAAAATAGGAAAGGAGAAGGAGGCATGCTGGAATTAAAAAAAATAAATAAATAAATAAAAGAAAAGAAAAAACAAATCGGGAATATTCGTTGAAATTTTTCTCGATATATATATATATATATATATATATATATATATATATATATATAAAAAGAAAAGAAATTAGAAAAAATAAAAAGAAAAAAAAAAGGTAAAATACACCCGAACTATATCTGCGATAATGGTGATAATGACGATAAAGAAAAATGTCGATAAAATGAAGGAACGAAAATGCGTATCCATATCGAATTTGTTAAAAGTAACGAAATTGTTTTCACGTTGTAACGTTCGAGGTAAAAAAAAAGAAAAAGAAACTACGCTGAGGGAAAACGAAAAAAAAAGGACAAATAAATAGAAATAGAAGTAGTCGTGTCGAGTGGATGGACTCTGGTCGGACTTTAAGCTGATCATCCTGACCGAAAGAGATCGGTGCAAAGTTTTCTCGAAGGAGTAAAGGCCTTGGGACGAAACACAACCGGATGCTTACTCTTTGCCCTCCTCCCTCCCCCCCCTTGTTTTGCGGGATACACTCTGGTCTCTTCTGTATTTCGTAAACATCATTGTGGTCCCCCGTACGATATCGACCGATCGCACAAAACACGAAGAGAAAAAATCCTACTATTATCACTTAATCGTCGAATAATTAATTGTTAACAATTGAAACGAATTTCTCAATAATTAATTGTCAATAATTAAAACGAATCTCTCAATGGTCAATCGTCAATAATTACAGTTGAATTTTTCGATAGCCATTTTTGTTAATAATTAAAACGAATCTCTCGATTGTCAATCGTCGATAATTAAAACGAATTAGTCGATGGTCAATTGTCAATAATAAAAACGAAAACATTACAATGATCGATGTAATATAAATGAAAAAAAAAAAGAAGGAAAAAAAAATAATTATATATAAGAAAAATCAAGTATGAAATATTTAATGAAAAATTAGCGTATATACTTGTACCCTCTCACCGTGATAAAAAATAAAGTAAAGGAAGAACATATATATATATATATATATATATATATATATATATATATATATATATATATATATATATATATATATATACTCCAAAAGAAAAGTCACTTTCTTTCGGAGCTAACGCGAAGTGTTACAAAATCGATTTATCATCATCCTGCTACGTACAGTGGATGTCCAACTCGACTGACTTTTTCTATGAAAAAGAATTTCGCTTATGTAACGAACGTAGAAAGCACACAATTCTTATATACACGTACACATACATCTACATAAATATATATATATATATATATATATATATATATATATATATATATAAATACGTACAGATATATACTAACGTATATACAGTCAACATAGTAGAAACACACAATATCAAGATTCAAAGGGAAGTGAAACTGTAAGCTCAACGCGTGTCCTCGTACATCACTTGGCTTATACAAAGTCCAATCCTTGATCAATAGCAACTTGTAACAAGATACAATGCTGACAACCAAGTCAACATACTGTACACTCTAACATGATTTCATCGAAAGTGTCTCCTCAACGTCCCCATATCGTTTGATCGATAATAATAAAACAAAACAAAAATGTAACGAGTGAACCAACTAGTCTCGATTAAATCACCATCAATTACGGAGTCGTTTCTTTTTAACTTTGAATCGAAAAGAAAAAAAAAAAAAGAAGAAAAAAATATCAATTAAAGTCCTTGTTATTCTTCGGAAATAAAAATCTGACGAAAATTTGTATGATTCATTTAAAAAAAAAAAAAGGTTAATTCGTTTTGTTTTTAATTAATGCGACAGTGTCATAACTACAAATACTATGCATGAACGTACGTATAATACAAGTGTGTGTGTGTGTGTGTATATATATATATATATATATATATATATATGTTTGCGAATTTAATTGTGTATATATATATATATATATATATATATATATATGTATGTGTGTGTGTTTATATATATATATATATATATATATATATATATATATATATAAGAGAGGGGAGAAGCGACGTATTAAACAATAGATTATCGCGGAACAATGCGCTCGTCTCGCACCGTAGAATCTCCAACCATCCGCGTTTAACGTCGCAATACACATTTGAAAATGTCAGACGACAGGCTTGACACTCCTATAGAATCAAACGAATCGGTTGCTTCGATGACAGAGCTACGATCCACGAACTCAAACTTAGATATTACGACTCGACGCATCTACGTGCCGTCATTGATTTTTTTACCCTATATAGAATACGAACATTTTTCGTAATCTTCAATTAATACAAATAATGAAATAATGACTTTCGTCCAGTCATTGAAAAATTGGGTTATAAGAATGATTTAAAAAAAAAAAAAAAAGTCCAGTAGAATAATTCGATCGATAAATAAGTATATGATCGGCAAATAAATATAAAGTGTTCACACAAACACAACGTTCAATGTACGTATGCGATCTGGAAAATGGAGGAGAGAATTATCTGGTAATCCATGCCGTCTCCTAAAATATCACTGAAGTTAGTAGAAGGTAATCGCAGGCATCGATTAAAAGAGCCATTAAACCTAACTTCGAATCTCCTATTTACCTGCTGCGTAAAGGACCGTCTTGAAAATCCTACTTTGTAATACCTCACCAGTATATATGTGCAAAGTTTAGAATTATTAGTATTCTAAAGTGACAAAAGAGAGATCTAGAGAGAAAGAGAGAGAGAGAGAGAGAGAGAGAGAGAGAGAGAGAGAGAGAGAGAGAAAGAGAGAGGATTATGCTTGTTAATCATTCGCGAAGTAAACTTTTCTTCGATATAACAACTCCTTGAAAATTCTTTTAATTCGAAACTTTACACAACTTGATGTGCATACATACATACATACACACACACGCACGCACACACTCACCAAAACACATCGGTCATATTAATTGTCTTTGTAAAAAGATTCAACATGGAAGGACGATGATAATCAGCTAGATTCGCTTCGATAAACACAACTCGTTGAATGATACTTTGTGTGTTGTAAATACTGAGAAATAGAGTGAGAAAGAGAGAGAGAGAGAGAGAGAGAGAGGGAGAGACTAAGTCGCTCGACCAAGAGAGTAATTGTTTATATTTGCATGTAATTATTACCGCAAGGCCAGGCAAGAGAGTAATGCTAATACCAAGCAGCACTTTCTAGAGTGGATGCTGCTCGTTAGCATCGTTAGCAATGAAAAAAACAAGAGGGAAAGGAGGGTAAAAGTGTATCGTAGTAACCGTGGAATTGGAGCAACGAATGATGTTGAGAAAGGATGCCGAATCTCTCTCTCTCTCTCTCTCTCTCTCTCTCTCTCTCTCTCTCTCTCTCTGCACTCAGTTACTTAACAAACAAATATGATGAATATCGTTCGGAGATATGCATTATCGAAACTCGAAAAGATTTGCACGTGCACTTGAAATATTCCATTTTTTTACGAGCTATCGAATTTATCTTTTATTTTCCAATAAAAAAAATTCTACAAAAAAATAACAGTAAATGATAATGTATATGTGTGTGTGTATGTGTGATAATAAATAAATAAATATATATATATATATTTTATATTTTATATGAAATAATTATATTTCAATTATATCTCAATTATATTTAAAGGTATAATAATGGACATAGATTGATGATAATTATATAGATTGTTGAATAGAAACAATTTTTGTTCTATTCGAAAGAAATAATTTTAGCCCTCGTTACTCGCTTATTTTCGCATACAACGTATTAATCATCACGACGAGGTTCCAAAAAGCTTTTATGCAATCGACGACATGTTTATCCATCTGTGAACTCAAGTAGAATAACATTATTCACTAAGATGATCCAAATAGCTTCGAGCGTTCGCCTGCATTTACATTTCTTCGTCGACGTAGCTGTACGCATGACGTACGACACAAAATCGAACAAGATAAAATCAAGAAAAAAGAATAAATGGAAAGAAAAAAGAAAAGAAAAAACAATCATCATTTACGAAAAGATCATTCGACGAATTTGATTTTTTATTTGTCGTTCCAAGATCGTTAACTGTTAATAAAACGTGTATATATATATATATGTATATATATATAAGAAATATATATATATAAAGAAAAAAAATGAACAATAAAAATAAAAATAAGGAATTAAAAAATATTACGTATATATATATATTTACACGTATCGTATATAGCATGTACGTAAGTGCTCGCATACGTTACGATATATGAACAGAGAAATGTATCGAAAGATCGAGTTTTCATCGTCGATTGTAAAAGTATAACAAAGGTTATCGGATGAAAAGCACTTTGAAAGCTTATCAACGTGACCGTCTCGAAAAGAGCTATTCAAAAAGTTTCCCCCGATAAAAGGAAACATTACGAAAGAAACCAAGAGAGCTTTCCTCGATTGATAACGCGATCGTTCAAAGTATGTATGTATGTATGTATGTGTATATATATATATATATATATATATATATATATATATTTATTTTTGTTGTTAGAATGAAAAAAAATAAATAAATAAATGGAGAAGAAAAACGTCCGAATACCGTTAATCGATCTAATGGAGAGACAACATTTGCTACGGAACAGTCCAACCGCGAAAGACGATAAACGACCACGATCGGATAGCAACGGCTATCAAACCCCGTGCCTCTCCTGATCCATCCCGATTCTATCCCTGAATGCATATGCATGTTCACAAAGAGATACGTTTACAAACGCATATACATACGTACATATAGGTATGACTAAATACAGTTACAGATTGTACGTAGGATACAACAAATATACTGTATACGCGTACGTATATCATTTGAATTGTACGATTGAATCATGAAAAATGAATTAGGAGAAAAGAAAACGACAAGAACGAAAAAGGGAGAAAAAAAGAATTAGTAAAAAGAAAAACAAAACGAGAAAGAATCTAACGCGTAAAATACTTGAATATGTTATTGCATTCATTCATTCATTCATTCATTCATTCATTCATTCATTCATTCATTCATTCATTCATTCATTCATATATATGAACGACAGAAGTATAAATAAAATTAAAAAAAGAGTTATTATTAATATCATATTTCTTTCGTCGAAACGTACATTTTTTTTTTCTTTTCAACGTATACATTGTTAAAAGTAAAAGAGATACTTTTGCACAGTCTGTTTTATCTTTACAATGATTCACCCGGTATATATATATATATATATATACACATACACGCACGTTTAGATATATCTCGAATAGACGGATATAGGGAGCATCGACCAACGAATACGCGCTATGTTCTACGGGGAGTAAAATCGTCTCGTGAGTCTAGTTTCACCCTCGTCGGCCACCCTCGTAAATACGAGTGTGCGCATGCCTGTGTTTATTCCCACAAAATACGTCGATCGAGCGTATCGGCCGCTATGCGTGCGTACGTACGTACGTACGTAACTACGTACGCCTCGACTACTCGTTTCTACGCATATACGAGACATTATGTACTCATATATTATACACACACACACACACACACATACATACATACATACATGCATATATATATATATATATATATATATATATATATATTTGTACACATAGATACATACATAGATAGATAGACAGTTACACACGCAGAAGCATACATAGGACAAGTTGAACGAGGGGACGACTGAATTAGAATGGGCGCTTGAGCTCTCACCCTTCCCAAGGGTTGCCGCTAATTAGGGTTTGTCACGGGTTTACCGCCTCGTCCAAGCTACTTAAATATTAATGTCGAGCATACACGAGTAACACGGTCGCTGTTCGATAGAGCACGAAGGAACACACGGGCGACCATGACGATGACGATGACGATGATGGTGGTCGTGGTGTGATACAATGCTCGACGACGATATCGATTACTCTGAATCCATCTTCTTTAATTCCGACGATAATTATCTACGTATAATTAACTTTGATACGGTCGTTACGATCGAAGAATAGATTAATCGTTATACCCGAAACGTTTATAATTATGTAATTATTATCCGTTAATGACGATTGTAATCACGCCGCAAGTCGACGATGATTAATCGCCAAAAACAAACTTAGACTTTACCATTGATATATTAGTTTACTTTTGCGTGGAAGAACTTCGCTCGAAAACATCCTCCCTCTCTCATCTCACCCCCACTTTCTCTCTCTTTCTCTCGTTCGATTATTATCATAGACGATGATGTTATTGTTTTGATAAAGTTCCACTGTAATCAAACAGCTTTTACGTAATCGTTTGACGACACACTTTTCTACTACTGTGTATTTAAGTGAACTATCTCGTTCTTTAAAGATAATGTAAATATAAAAGTATATGAAAATAATAATAACAAGGAGAGATTGAAATAAAATTATTCAAAATAATTTTATCGGAGCGTCGCAGTACCGAATATATATATGTATTATAGATTAATACCTTTTTCTATTGTTATCAGTTAATGTTACTAGTTAATCTATAATAGTTAAAATAATATTTATACACACACACGCACACGCACACACATACAAAAATGTATTTTCGTTAAAAACATAGCGTCCATCTGTACCATACGATTAGAAGCTCCAGGACCAACGGCGAACACAAAAGCGAAGAATAAAAAAAAAAAATCAATCGTTTCGGGTAGGTCTCTGCGCTATCCGTTCTTCCCTTATTGGAGGGTACGAGTCTATCTTATCGATCGTGGAACTGTTTTAACCGCAACTACTCCCATCTACCGTCGACTCAAATAAACAATTTTAATTTCACTTTACCACAGATTCAACGAAGAAATACAGAAACCTGCATTATCATACCACGTTTTCGTGGTTACCGACCGATGGGAAAATACGAAACCATTCGTCCGCATTCTTAAAGACTTTTCTCCTTTTCTTTCAATTATTGCTCGAATCAAAATTATATTGTATATAGAAAAAAAAGGAAGATAAAAGAAACAACGTCGAATTAAAAACCGACGAATCTCATTTCATCGTCCAATAATTTTCTATTATTTCGTTGGATAATCTGGCAGTAATCTACCTTACCGACCTATCCGAACGTATCAGACTCAGAAAATCTTTAATATCAACCGTTGGCAAACAGAGAGACAGAGAGAGGGGGGGAGGGCTGAAGAAACGCCTAGCGACATCTCCTCGTAGATTCAGAAAGATCTATCCTAATCTCGTGTAGGTGCGAATCGGTCGAAGATCCAGCACAAAAACGCGCATCCGAGATGCGACCATCGGTGTCTACTTTTAATTAAACCGTAACGCGGAAAATAGTGATACAAACGAAAGGAGGCCAATTGGATCTCTTGAACTTTCACTGAAAACTTACTTCGCTCGGTTTAACATTCTTTACATTTAACAACTTCGCAGGCGTGATAAATGAAACACAGCTTCTCACGGCTAAAGGATGATTTAGTTCCCGCTTCAACTTAGGTAAAAGTTAAATCGACAGTATACGATCCCACGGATACGGATTATTAATTATCGATCATTTGATTTACGATTTCGCGACGATCCGATTGCTCTTTTATTTATTTATTTAAAAAAAAAAGTATGAAAAATAAAATAAAATAAAATAAAGAAGTCGATCGCGGGAGGAAATCGAAACCGCGAATCGAACGCCATATATATATAAATTTTCTTCAACAAATTTTTTTCAATCGAGACGCGAGAAGTTTGCCCGATCGAATCTAACGTTTCTTTCGTTCCTTTCCTTTTCTTTTTCTTTCTTAACGAATTTACCTTTTTTCGACGAATTATCTCGAAGACGATGACGATGACGATGACGATGACGATGACGTTAAGATAGATCAATGAAATTGAAAATAATTCCGACGAGGATGACTCGAGCAAGCGTCAACACGTCGAACCTTTTGTCCGAAGAAAAAAAGAAAAAAAAAAGAAAAAAGAATAGAAAAAACACGAGATTTCCTTTCCACGTATTTCCCTAACACTTTTCTCTCGACATCATTTTCCGCAACCCTCTCATATCTTCTTAGAAAGAGATACTCCGGAAGAAGCTGAGAGAGAAAGAGAGAGAGAGAGAGAGAGAGAGAGAAAGTTGGATAACGACGGTAAGGTGCATTATATTTCGAAGATAAAAGGTCACTATGGTCGACATTACGCTACCCCCTTTCCCACCACTCCTACCCCCCACCCTACGACCCACGAAGACTCCTTCTTATCTTCTTCGACTACTTCCTTTTTTCTTTCTTTCTTTCTTTCTTTCTTACCTTATTCCTATCAAATTTCTCTGTCTCTCTCTCTCTCTCTCCCTCTCATTCCTTCCCTCTCTTCCCTCCACCCTTTCACGCTCGTTATCCTTTAAGAATCTTTCGGCGTATTCTTCTTATAAAAAGGAGGCAAGTCGATTATGAACGAGCCATCGACCCTTTTATACCAATTTTCACGTTAGACTCCGATCAACACGGAGAGATCGAATTGGGATATAATGAAACGATTTAACTTTCTGATTTATTTTCTCTTCTATTCCTTTTTTGTTTTTAATTTTTTATTTACCCATAGAGATAATTTCTTACGTGGGGGGGTACACGTTCGATACTAATTCCTCTTTCCTCTTTTTATTTCATACGACTACGACGACATAACGTGACGATTTATCCATTTGTCTATTCATTCACTTATTCATTTATATTTTATTTCACCATCTTAGCTTATGTTAAATTCGTTATTGGAATAATCGGGCAACCAGTAAATATTATTATTTCTCTCGATGACGAGATATTACCAAGCGTGTAATTAAATTCAGTCTCTCGTTATCCTTGCAGAATGATTTCAAGCAGAGAAATATCTCGATCGGAGGATCTCGTTTAGAAATACATATACATATATATATATATATATATATATATATATATATATATATATATATATACACGCACACAGACACATACACACACATATGCACATATGTATCCGAATAGAGTATTACTCGCGATAGTAGTTCTCATTTCAGATTTAACATCAGCTATCCTGTGATTGAGATATCTACGTTGAATGTATACGAACGATATATGTAACCCCAGTAGCTCCCAATCTTGATCGTAGAACGGCGAAGGTCAGTTTGTTCGATGCTAACGAATGAACAAATGAACGAATGAACAAATGAACAAACGAACGAACGAACGAATGGACGGACGAACGAACGAACGAACGAACGAACGAGTGAACATGTCGGCCGGCATTTGTACGGCATTAAGACCGTTCCCGGAAAGCGTAATTCTGTCAATAAAACACAAAGAACGTACTCTGATAGCCATCCTCCCTATTTCCTTTAACAATTAATTCAAACGGTTTACGACTATTATCCCTTTTTGAGAGAAAGAAAAAAAAATAAATAAATAAAAGAAAAAACATTTCTAATAACCCGATGGCATTGATATTCCTCCTGTGGTTCCCAATTACAATGGAAATTATTATCGATCGATTTCTAATATAGATTGCGTTATAACTCGTCGAGCATTTCGATTAAAGCATTAATCCCGGATCTACCATTTTTCTTTAAAATAATGTATATACGTATATAAAAATTATGATTCCGTTGACGCGCAGTACCTATAATTAATCATCGACTTTTCTAATAACAAGCAGAGAAATAAAAAAAAAATAAATAAATAAATAAATGAAAAAAAAAAAAAATAAATAAATAATCGCGTATGCCTCGTTCTTATTAACGCGTCAGGGATGAGTATATTAAGCCTGACAACAATAAATATTCCCCATGGACGTTTTCGAGTTGATGATTATATTTGGCACGACTGGTAGCCGCGTATATATACGTGGTATTCTCGAAACTCCATAACGAGGCGTATCTACTCACACGAAAAATCGATAAAAATGACGGCGACGCCGGGAGCCGGCAGTCAGGCAGTCAGGCAGGCAGGCATGCATGGAGGCAGGCAAGGCAGGCAAGGCAGGCAGGCAGGAGGTCCGACGACAAAAAGCTGCAATTTTTTTTTTTTTGCCGTTTTCATCGTCATCGAACGGAGGAGAGAGATAGACAGAGAGACAGAGAGAGAGAGAGAGAGAGAGAGAGAGAGAGAGAGAGAGAGAGAGAGAGAAAGAGGGAGGGAGTGAGAGAGAAAAGAAAGTAAGGGAGAAAGAAAGAAAAAGAGAGAGAAACAAGAGGCGTAAACGTACGCGCAAAGGCCACGTGCGCCCATCAAATTTTTTGCATCGTCGGTCTATGAAAGGGGAAAGAAGAGATTAAATGAAAAAAAAAAAAAAAAAAAGAAAAAAAACAAACAAAAGAATTATAAAGAAAAGAAAAAAAAAACGAGAGAAGAGAAGAGAGGACCTGAAAATTTTTGGACGACCAAGGGGACAGGCATTTTTATGAGAAACGCTTTCGCTCGTCAACGCTTTTCCAAGCCAAAGCTTTCGAAAAAGCGTCCGAGCCCCGTCAATGAGAAATACTTCACGTTGATTCACCCCTTAAAAACTAACTAACAGGAAGAGATTATTCTTTTACCCGTTTTCTTTTTTTCTCTCTTTATTTATTTATTTATTTATTTATTTCCTATCTTCACTCTTTTTTTTGGTATCTTTCCTTCTCTCTCTCTCTCGTCTTACCCCGAGGAGCGTGTCTGTTTTTTATTTTTTTTTTATTTTTGTCGCTTTGTCTCGACGAACGAACGAACCAACACATCGAAGGATCGATTAAAATTTTAAGTGTGAACGAACGCGAAGAAGAAGAAGAAGAAGAAGAGGAGGAGGAGGAGGAGGAGGAGGAGGAGGAGAAAGAAGATGAGACATCGTGTTTTGAATGCGCACGATTTAAGAATGCAATCGTTCGTTGTTACGGCATAATCTGGATAACTGAATTGTTATCATGTAAATTTTATTTACATAGGAGGTCACCCCTTTCTTACCGAGCACTCAACTTCGAGGACAATAAATTTTCACACGGCATCGTCATCCCCGCAAACACGCTAGACCGTACTTCTCCGTACAGATTTATCCAACGAATAAATTTACCGGAAGATGGAAACTGGGTAGGATCGAATAAAGGTTCTCTCTCTCTCTCTCTCTCTCTCTCTCTCTCTCTCTCTCTCTCTCTCTCTCTCTCTCTCTCTTTCTCTCTGTCTCCAGAATGTTTCGATTCCGCCAACTATTTTAACCCATATTGCATCGATGCATCTCACGTACACGTGGTACGACAAATTTACCACGGATCTTAAAGTAGCAACGATAGGGACAAAATTAAACAACAAATCTACGTACACGTTTTCGTTTGTTAATTAGTATAGAAATAAATAAATAAATAAATATATATATATATATATATATATATATATATATTACACATATATACGATGATACCTTTCGACGTTATCCAACGAGAAATAATAACTTCCACGTTCTTTATGTATTAAGGTAAAGATCAGTGAAAAACCTCCTAGAAAAAATGATGTTTCATTCGTTCCGTTACAATAAACTCCGTTTCCCTCGGTCAAAATCGAATAAACGCATTGCGTGCGATTTTATTTTTATTTTTTATTTTTTATTTCTTTTTCACCCTCTCTCTCATTCTCTCTCTCTCTCTCTCTCTCTCTCTCTCTCTCTCTCTCTCTCTTTTTTTTACTTTTTTGTCAACGCGCGTACGCATGAATGACATTTACACATGTTTCTCCTAGGACAATATCGTTCATTTACCTATGACGGCTATTTTTTAAGTAAACAAGTGTACTCTGCTTTTATTGAAAAGAGAGAGAGAGAGAGAGAGAGAGAGAGAGAGAGAGAGAGAGAAAATATTATCGATTAAATGAACTCGTGCCTTTAATGGTAGAAATTTATCGATACCTGCGAATGCATTTGCGCTTTTACATCACTTTATCCAACGCCTTTTACCAACGATCCATACCGTAGATATACGTTAATTTTGTTACTCCATATCAATGCATCATTTATCCAACCATTTTTATTCGACGTAACTGCCAACCAATTTGCATTTTATACCGTAAGAACTTCGTTAGCATCTCATAATCGTGAAACCTATGTACACGTTATTATTATCTTTAGAAATATTATCTTTAGGAATATATCGTAATCTATATTAAACAAATTATTTTTATGACAAAAGAAAAAAAAATACATACATAAACAAATATATATATATTTTTTAATTTGTTTTCATATTAAATCCATCGCGTCTACGATTGCACCGTTCGTATTTTTTAGATGAATAAATAAAAAACAACAAAACAAAAAAATGAAAAAGAACTAGGTGCGGGAGTGGAGTGGTGGTGGTGGTAGTGGTGGAAAAAAGGTAGAGAAACTAGAAAAAGGAGAGGAGGAGAAAAAAGAAAAGAGAGAGAAAGAGAGAGAGAGAGAGAGAGAGAAAAGCTGAAAGCAAAAAAATCGTCGCGACCGGATATAATGCATCGGTTAAAGTAAGGAATATAGAAAGCGTATACGTCCTTAGTCGTAGTCGTAGTCGTAGTCGTCGTCATCGTAGTTCCTCGTAGTAGTCGTCGAGCACATTGGAAATAAATATCGATTTTACGAACGTGAGGCATTGCGTTCGATGTCCACGCGGTTGCACGTACTACTACGTTTGGTCGGCCTTGGACGTTTTCCTCGCTCGCAATCGATACCAAAGCGCGACACGCTACGACGAGTCCGGTGTTGGTATCCACCCACGTTAAAGAAGAAAACCACAATCGCGATTACTCAGCACATGATAGAAATACTTTTCTAACCGAAGAGGAAGAAGAGACATAGGTACGAAATAAATAAAGAGAAAAGAGAGAGAGAGAGAAGTGGTGAAAGGAGGAGGAGGAGGAAAAGTAGGATGTAGGGAGGTAGGGAGGAAAAAAGGAAAAAAAAAAAAAGAAAAAAAAAGAACACGAAGAAAATCTCGTGCATCTTTTTCAACGCGTAAGAACGTCGAACTACTAAAATAGAAGTTTCGATGCAGCAAACAAAACATTCGAACGAGAGGATATTAACCCCTTCGTCATATAGTTCATATCTCTCTCTCTCTCTCTCTCTCTCTCTCTCTCTCTCTCTCTCTCTCTCTTTCTCTTTCTCTCTCTTTACTTCATAGCTGGCGTTCGGCCAATCGAAAATATTTCTACGCATTGACGCATACGTAAGTCAAATATATAATGCATTACTATCCCGTAAATACAACGATGTTTGCAAATTTGTATTTAAGAATCGCATATAAACTCATTCGCCGAACTCAATGATTATTTATTATTATTATTATTGTCATTGTTGTTGTCATTTATTAATCCTCTATTCGTTAATTACATTTTCGAAAGTTCATACGTGTAAATCGGCTCCGTCAAGATTTTTAATCTCTTTTTTATACTCTTTTTTAATCGTTACTTTTCATTTCATTCGTTTTATATTCCGTATGGGTGTACGTTTGTGTGTATTCTCTTTTGTTTTATTTCAACCGAAGATTTATTTTGATACTAGAAGAAAATTCGTTGACAAGGTGAAAATTCGTTTGAAAGCTAGGGAGAAAAGAGGAGAAAATAAAAAATAAAAGAAAAGAAAAGAAAAGAAAATAAAGAAAAAAAAATAAAAGGAAGAGAGAAAAATAGGAGGTAAAGGAAAAACACTTTATGAAAGTTTTAGCCGGGGCTACATAAATTTCTTGGGGAGAAAAAAAAATAAAAACAGAAAAAACGTCTTGACAACGTGTAAGAGTCGTAAGAAATCTGTCCGCGCACAATGCCGACAAGCTTGTAAAGAATCCTGGCAAAAAAGAGTCGCGACAGGTGCCTCAGGATCCTTTAACGAGAAAACTGTGCGAAAGGGCAGATAATGAAGGACTTTGTGAATGAAGAGTTAACCGAAGGATAAAAAATAAGATTAAGAAACTCGTGTAATTTGATAGATACTTTTTCCTTCCCCTTTCCTTTTTTTTCCTCTTTTTTAATTTTTTTATTTTTTTTTTTTTTTTTTTAATTTATTTCCTCCGCCCTTCTTTCACAACCACTCCCTTGTTACGATATTACGAAATTTTAACGTGCAATTAATCGTACTATCAATAACTACTAAAAATTTATTGTAAAATTATATATTACAAAAAAAAATTTATGTATGTATATATATATGTACGTATGTATGTATGTATTATTTGTACGTACGTACGTACGTACGTATGTATGTATGTATTATGTGTACGTACGTACGTACGTACGTATGTATGTATGTATGTATTTACGTGCATATTCTTTAGCAAGGTACGAAAGAGAAGCTTTATAAAAAAACGTGCGTCATTGCTTAACTGGGGCGAGAAATTAATCGGACAATTCTTGAACACCACGCCCAGTGACACGTTATTACATAAATTGGAACATCTTCTTGACAAATCAAATATGTCGTAACAACGTTACCATATTCTACGCTCTCACGATTTTCTGGAGAAAAAAAAGGACAGACAAGAAATTAAACAAAAAAGAAAGAGAGAGAGAGAGAGAGAGAGACAAAGAACGTACAATTATTGCAGTGATTGTACAGGGCGTTTTGTTCTATGCAAATATTTTTGTTTATTTATCATGATTATACACACACACACACACATATATGTGTGTATGTATGTATGTATATACTGGACTATTTACTTTGGCCTAAATACTTGGAGATTCGTGCGAGAACGAACAATAACAATGGCAAAGAAATAAAAAAAAAAAAAGTGAACCAACTCCCTACCTCCCCCTTTTTCCCTCCACCACCCAACCACCCCCACCCACGCCACCCTTTAAAACGCGAAGCACACCTTTTCACACGTTGTAGATACATTATAAATTTGGAGCAGAAACTCAATGACACTTTAAAAATCCTTTCCCAACCATTCTCGGCCTACTTTATACACATATTTCATTCTCCGCGTTCGTCAAAGCGTCGAATCTATTTCTAAGCGGAAAACAAACGCGACGAAATTCGAATGAAGAATGAAGAAAAAACATAAGCAGAAAGAGAAGAGACGGAGAAAAGAGGGAGTAAAAGGAAAGGGAAAGAAGAGAAAAGAAAAGAGAAAAAGAAACACGCGATATCGTTTCACCTCGTAGCCCAACCGTATATATCTTTTATTCTTTTGGGTCGTATTGTTCGCCCATTTTTAATTAACTAACGATTGATTATATACATATACATATATATATATATATATATATATATATATATATATATATATATATATATATACATTCGATAATAAAACGAAAATTTGTCGAGATATTTTTTTTTGTCGTCTCTTCTTACGATATTACTTTGTATCCATATTCACCACAAAATATATGTACATCTACTCTATACATATACATATACATATACATATATATATATATATATATATATATATATATATATAATTTGTATATATTTATATATTTACTATATACACGTATGCATTAAAACAATGGCCGAGTGCGCGTACCGTTTTAACGTGAATAATTTAGGAGAAAATTACGTTTGCTGATATACGACCTAAGTGGCCAAATGTTTAAACGGTCCCTTAAATTCCAAGGTACATACACATTCTAGAATATATCTCCCACATAGAAACGATATCCTCGACAACGGGGCAAAGTAGAAACGGAGGGAGGGAGGAAGTTAGGTAGGAAGTTAGGAGGGGAAGGAGGAGGGGGAGGAGGTGAAGGAGGAGGAAGTGCACGTAGAAGAGAGGGTGGTTTAAATGCTGGACGATAAAGGTTAAGCTGATCGTAAGCGCTACTTACACTACATATATAAGCAGAAGAAATCGATAGGTCGGTGCTTTTTGGACCACACCTTTTGCTCACTCTCTCTCTCTCTCTCACTCTCTCACTCTCTCTCTCTCTCTCTCTCTCTCTCTCTCTCTCTCTCTCTCTCTCTCACACTAACTCTGTCACTCTCTATCTCTCTCGTTCGTACTTTTACGATGCTTACGAAATTTTAAGTGACTCGCTCGCTCCTCCGACCAACGAGAGAATAAAAGAGATGTAACAGAAAGGAACACACACATGGAGAGAGAGAGAGAGAGAGAGAGAGAGAGAGAGAGAGAGAGAGAGAGAGAGAGAGAGAGAGAGAGAGAATAAAAGATTCTGTGGTGTGTGATACGTTGGCCGCGTAGTATCTTTTAAGTATACATATACACCAGAGTTATCTCGTCGTCTCATTGAGGGAAGAAAGAAACTGAAGAAGGCGAAGGAGGGCAGTAGGTTTTATCGACTTTTAATTACTTCGCATCGCTTGCTATGAAGAGCCGTGTGGGCTCGTCTCTCTCTCTCTCTCTCTCTCTCTCTCTCTCTCACTCTCTCTCTCTCTCTCTCCCTTACTCTTTTTCTCTCTTACTCTTTCTTTCAGACAGCACACACACACATACTCATTCTCTCTTTACTCGTCACACTTTGCTTTTCGCGTTTATCGTACCACACTAAGATTTGGTCGAGCCCCTCTGTCTTCCCCCCCCCTCCCTCCCCCTTCACTCCTCCTCCTCCTCCTCCTCCTCCTCATACCACCGCCACCCTCTTTTAAACGCGACTCGTGCTTAGCGAGAAAGTACGTTTTTAAGGACCACCGAGGTTGAGTTAATTTTACTTCGACTTCACCGCGAGGTAAGTATTATTATAGTTGTTTCGCATTCTACACGAATGAGGGAACTTCCTTCCCTCGGTCGACCTTATTACTGAAATTCTTTCTTTAGTAACTGTAAGTGATAAGAAAGGGGAAGAAATAAAGACGGAAGGAACGAAACAAAGAAGGGGATGGGGGGAAAGTGACGGGGAGGAGGAAAGCGAGACGGGTGAGAAGAGGAAGAAGAAGAAGAAGAAAAAAAAAAGAAAAGAAGAAAAAAAGGAAAAGAGAGGAAGAAAGAATAAAGACGATTTCTCGAGCGCGAAATATTTTTCTCTTCTCTAATAAGGTTCGTAACTTTGTCAGTCGATTAAATAATTAATGACAAATAATGAAAGAATTAAATATAACTTTCGTTATAGAGATATTGTCGAAGAGACAATATTTTCGTAACGGGAAATATCTTTTCATATCGTAAAGATTGGTAACTTTGTCGGTCAATAAAATAACTAAATAAAGAAGAAGAAATAAACAATTAAAATATTAAATAAAAAGAAAGAACACGGGTCATATTTTCTAGCGCTAAATATCCTTTCGAGCTATACGATTGGTCGATTAAACGATTAACGATAAAAAAAACAATCGAAGGATGAAATGAAAAGAGAGAAAATATAGAACGAAATATTTTCTAACGCTAATTTACTTTTTACTCCATACGTATATCCGTGACGTTGTTGTTGGTCGATTAAATGATTAAAGGAAAAAACAAAAGCAAAAAAAAAAAAAGAAAGGAAGAAAGAAAAACACGACTCACATGATTAAATAAAAACGACGAATAAAGGTCATATTTTCTAACGCGAAATTTTACGTTTTTTTTTTTTTTTATTTTACTTTACAACGCATCGTAAATTTCGATCGATCGATTAAATAATGTTCGCAGTAATTTATCCATTTGCTTGCTATCATTAAATGATTACAACGAGAGAGTTTCGTAAAAGCACGTCAACGATAAACAATTTGTTTTTCGTTCGATCGACCGAAAACGTATACGTAGATACATTATGTTTAACGAGCCACGTATCGCGGTTATATATGTTTTTTTTTCTTTTCTAATTGAAATATCACGCTCATCTTTTAACTCCTTTTATTATACTTTATCGTTCGTCAATTGACATATAATACAAGATTTGAGACTATATGATCGAAGTTAAAAAACGAAATAACGTATATGTATATATGTATGTGTGTATACATATATATATATATATATATATATATATATATATTGTTTTTTTTTGTCTTTTAAGAAAACGTCTATTTAAAAAAGAAGAAAAGAAAAGAGAAAAATCGTAAATGTCCTTTTTGTCTCTTTCTCGCTCTCTCTTTCTGTCTCATCGAATATCCTTCGAATTCGAAGAATATAAATCCTGGGAGGTGTCGACATTGGAAGAGTAATTAAGCGTCTCGTGCTGGTTGGAAATTGGCTTAACGATCGAACAGGAAATATTCACTGAAGTCCGAGAAAAGTTTCAAGCGGTTTTGTGTCATCGTGGATGCCAAGCGAAATACCAAAGGTTTGCCAGCGCAGCGAAACTATTTCCTTTTCGTGTTCCGTTCCTCTCCTTAACCCTATTCCCGTTGTTTAGGCTCACCGTACCGAATCGTCGTACAATCTATAAACGGATGTCCTACGTAAGTATGTACGTAACTATGCATGTAAATATGTATGTAAGTATGTATGTAACCACGTACGATAACAGTGCGCATCCCCATTGTGCTCTACCATTTTTCTCCGTTTTAATTTTAATTCAGAAATTATATCCGTTTAATTACGAGCTCGTCGATCGAGAGAAAGACAGAGAGAGAGAGAGAGACTACTTTTCACATTATG
This sequence comes from Dolichovespula saxonica, assembly GCA_911387935.1. NCBI lineage: Eukaryota > Metazoa > Arthropoda > Insecta > Hymenoptera > Vespidae > Dolichovespula > Dolichovespula saxonica. The sequence continues at coordinate 6,939,366 of OU426996.1, read as the reverse complement.
CGTTCGTCGCTTTTGTCCTTTGTGAAATTAAAATCTTTCTATTACTACTTTATATATATATATATATATATATATATATATATATATATATATAAAATATATATAATGTGTAGCGATCGTTCGATTTTTATCACATTTTAATCTGATCATCTACGAACGTTTTGATGGATCATGAAAAGAGAGAGGGGGGAGGGAGAGAGATTGAAAAGCGGATGAAATATTTAAAAGATAAATTACAAAAGCTCAGATTATTCATCTTCATTCAGTCACTTCAATAAAGTTTCCTCAAGACAACCAAGATGACCCTTAATGTATATTTAATATACCACCAACAGGACTCTAGCAATTACCACCAATTATTCCGCGTTTGAGATAGGTAAACGTTGACTTTTAATTAACTAAGAATTTTCTTTGAAAAAGGGGAACGATCTACGCTTAATAATTGGGTTGGATAAATCATCGTAGAAACGTCGTAAAAGAGATACAGTTTGTCAACGGATAATATTAAACGTACAAAAGGAGGACTATAATATAACACTATAATATATTTTTTCATATAATTTCTTTTTATTTATTTATTTCATTTATTTTTTTCCTTTTTTTTTTCCCGAAATAAACGAATCATTTCAAATCGATGTAAATGTATTCGACGAGTTCGGGATTATGTAAAGTTTCGAACGAAATCACTACTGTAACATCGTTACGGTTCATTCGGAGTAACGAGAGAGAAACTGATGAATCTATATGTACGTATATATTCATACAATATATATATATATATATATATATATATATATATATATATATATACACACGCTATGATTCGTTCTCATACAAATCGTTCTGTTTCTTTTCAATGCGTGAGAATAATTGACACACGTCATACGAACGAGAAGCATGGTCGATGCGCGACGCCGCATTGTCGCTAAAGCCAGTTCGCACTATACACGCACGTGCCTCCGGCATATTGCTCTAACTCCATCACTAACACCACCGCTACCCACCATCAACACGACCAACGACCACCATCGCCACAGCATAGTGTAGTCTCTCCGCCGTGTACATAAACTATCCAACTTTCAAACGTACCCTCTCCCAACTTCGTGCGATTTCCAGCCGCAACGAAGACGCACGCGATATAACGTCAGACTTTTGTTTGGACTTAAACAAATATCTATCAATTCTTTTTGTTTTTTTCTTCTTCTTCTTCTTCTTGTTATTTCTTTCTTCGTCATCTTTTTCTTTTTTGTATTTTCTATTTTTTATTTCTTTATTTTTCCTTTCTTTTTTTTTGGGGGGGAGGGAGAGAGGGGGAATAGGCGCGCACTCGCTGACGTATCCTTTTTGATATCGCGCGTACGAATCGATCCGTAATTTTATTTCCATTTTCGATTTTACGCCTGAAGCAAGTATCACATTTTTCGAAATATATATATAGACACACCCATGTGATGTATTTTTTCTGATCATAAAAATGTACTTGAAATTTCATCTTCTCTCTCTTTTTTTAAATTTTGATCGAAATAAATATTGAATTTTTGTTCGTTTTTTTTTTTTTTTCATAAAATATGTACTTGAATTTCGATCGCAACGAATATTGAATTCCTATTATTCTTTTTCCCTCCCAGTAAAATATTCACACGCACGTACACACGACGACGTTTCTCTATCTAATGGAACAAACGAATCGACTTATAATCTCGTCATTTACCTTTATCCTTCCTTTTTTCCTTTCTTTCTTTAATTCCGAAAAATCATTCTCAGCGAAATCAATTAATTTTGACGCGATTAGGTGCGACAGATTGTAAATAAAGTACGAGCGCGCGGATAAGAAATATTGAAAAGTAATAATCCATAATGTTACTTCGAAAACGATTTTCTTGATTGGCAGAAACATGCGTTTGAAGTAGAAAAAGCATAGTTAATCGGACGGAGAGAGAGAGAGAGAGAGAGAGAGAGAGAGAGAGAGAGAGAGCCAGGCTAACCACCCTTTTTAAATTTTCCATCAGGGAAAGTTTAACAGCAGCAGCAGCAGCAGCAGCAGAAGTAGCAGCAGAAGTAGCAGCGTTTACCCAAAAATCCTTAGCTATCTTCCGAAAGGAATATATTTACCAAGGAAGCAATCAAAAGTAACTTTTCGAAAACGCTTCGAACGGCAGCGAAGCGATATTATGAAAGTGAGCTTTGACTTATGCTCTTGCTCTTTGCAGTGAGTTATGCCCAAAGCAATATCACTCGGTCGAACTAAACGGAACTTCTCCTTCGAAACTTTTGTTGTTTTTTTTTTATTTCTTTTTTTTTTTTTATTTTTCGAAACGCTTTAACTCCGCAAACTACATTATATATTAATATAATATATCTGATGTTACAATAAATATGTAAGGATTCTCGAGCGTAATAATAATAAATCTTTTTACATGCGTAAATAATAAATAAAAATATATTGTACATCCGGATGCGTACACGTACGTTATATTTATAAATGTGAACACAAAAATAAAATTAAACTATATATTTATTTATTTTTTATTTGTTTATTTATTTATTTATTTATTTTTTTTTTTTGAGCGAACGTCTCGTCGGTGATATAAGTCCATTAACAATATCAATATTCAACATTGATGAACGTTTTTTTTTAAATAAAGATAACATCATAGAAATATAAGGATACAACATATGGACCGTGTGTGATACGGATTTCGTTTTGTCAGATTTATAGGGGGATGATCGTCTCGGTTCTATTTATTGCTACACAAGGGAGCACTTTATCGATTAACCTAAATGACAACATTTTCGGAGAAATTCCATGCGATAATTAATTGCCAAATAACGATCCCGCTGATTGATACATAACACCCCGAATATTTAGATATAATTGAAACGATCGTGATACGCTAAAATTTTCACGTGTTAATTTAATATGATTTAGAATTGTTTGAATGAGAATTAAACGATAGAAAGCCTTTACAAAAAAAAAAAAGAAAGAAAATACAGAAAATGAATTAAATAGCTTGATATACTTTTGCCCAATTGTTATATTAAATAAGTTTTAATGAATAAAAGGAAAACACTTTGAGCGAGATAAATTTTTAAAAATTACTATAAGGGCAAAGAAAGAGAGAGAGAGAGAGAGAGAGAGAGAGAGAGAGAGAGAGAGAGAGAGAGAGAGAGAGAATACAAAAGACGCGAAAGAAGTATCGCAATTTGCTTTCTTCTTTTACGTCTCCTTTCGTTTGTACTTTCGTATTTCATCTTTTAATCTTCTCCCGTTCTATGTACTTTACTAAAATCAAAGAATAAAGTGAAAGAAGGAAACCGGAAAAAGGAACCGAAGTAAGTATAAAGTACACAAAATATATTTTTGCAAGATCACGTACGTATATGTGTGTGTATATATATATATATATATATATATATATATATATATGTATATGTATATATATTCGCTCTATTTTTCAGATAAGATAATTTAGTACGATCCAAATTGTAAGAGTATCACTTACTACGCAGTATTGTTCACACGTAATAATACGCTAAAAACATATTTCACGGGCGAGTAATTAACGGTACACATATTTCGTGTATACTTATGTACATACATACATACATACATACATACATATGTACCGTACATACAGATGCACCTCCCACGCGTGCAATTTAGTGTCGACGTACCCACTTCGAAGGATAATTAGCTTTCACAACCGTTCGAGAGTAACACAAATGTCTCCCTACGTTGGAGAATATTAATAACATATATATATATATATATATATATATATATATATATATATATATATATAAATTAGTAAATATACGCATACATATATATATAAGCAACGCTAATAGATTTTCAAAATATATGAACCTTTGTTTAAATAACAAGAACGAGTAAACGTTGGATAGGATGCATCACTGTTATTTCAAAAAGACAAAATACACAATACCATTATTCCAATTGGCATTACTCGGCGAAACAAATTTTACCTGATTCTTTTGTATTTTAAATTTCATTAATACGATAACGAACTTGTTGCGACTATTCTTATTTCTCTTTCTCTCTCTCTCTCTCTCTCTTTCCTAATTTATCCTCTAGAATTTGATTCACGTCTCAAAAAGAAAAGCTAGTAATTCGTGTATATTCATAAAATCGTTTTCAAAGGATCGTACCAGGGTCGAGGAAACGTATAGTTAGAGTATATCTCGCGAGTGATCTCGTTTCTACTCCGTTTCAGTAGCTAGCCGCCGCTACTGAGATCTCCTCTCTCTCCCCCCCTCTCTCTCTCACTCTCTCTCGTCCCTCCCCTCGCACCAACAACCCCATCTCCCTAAACTTGGCATCGTGAGCACCCTCATTAAAAAGTACGCGTTTGACTTGCACTCTCTTCCACTCGTCGGTAGGCACGAACTAATATCCCGTGAGCGTGGCAAATATCAGCTTGAAGCTTTACCAAACGGCCATTAACGCGCTACAAATATGCGATGATTCTCTTCTTCCTGATATACACAAATACATACATACATACATAAATACATACATACATACATACATACATACATACATAAATACATACATAAATACATAAATGCATAAATACATACATACATACGTAATTCGAACATTTTTTTACGATTTACATCGGCACTAATTCGAATAAATATTTCTGACAAATCGTTCGAAAGAAAAAAAGGAAGAGACCGAAAGAGACAATAGAAAAACTGATGCGAAAATTAAAATGAACAGAAATAGAATGAAAGAAGAAAGAAAAAAAAAGAGAAAAAAGAAAAATACGCGCGCGCTCGTTATGAAGCAACGTAATCGTATATTCAAAGATAATCGAACGTTTAACGAATACGCATAAAATATTCTCGATGAACGGCTGCGAAGCGAGCATGAAAAAAAAAAAAGAAAAAGAAAAGAAAAAACAAAAAAAAAGAAAAAAGAAAGGGACACAAAAAGCGGGGGAGAAAAAGTGAACGAAAAGATCGTAGAAATAAAAAAAATCGCAGAAACGTAGACGGATAAAGAGGACCAACGACAATCCGTAAATTCAACGAAACGAAAATATCAAATTAATTTTTCCAATCCTTTCGCGAGCTAAACGATTCAATCGCCCAGCTTCACCACCCCCCACTAAGCCCCGCCCCACGACCCGTGGATATATAATTAGCGATAACAATTGACAGAGACTGTCGGCAGAGAACGTTCTCTGTTATCTCGAGCATGTCGTTTACGCAACGAAGGTACTTCGCCCACCTCCCCTCCCCCACACCCTCACCCTAGTGCTCTCTGACCCCCTACTGACCACTCCACTTACCCGGCGTGAGTTAATTCAAACGAATCAAACGAATCGTTTTACGATGAACGTCGAATCAGACGGAGTAGACAAAGTATATTTTAAACGGCGATCTCTTCAATACGACGACCCTTGACTTTAATCGTGTCGAGAAAGAAAAAATGAGAGAGAGAGAGAGAGAGAGAGAGAGAGAGAGAGAGAGAGAGAGCTTTCATAAAGTTGAATATCAAAGAGGAATTGGCGACGTGAAAGAAAAGTGTCTCTCCCTTTTTCTTTGGCTTTTCGTTCGTCACATTCACTCTTCTCTCACTCTCTCTCTCTCTCTCTCTCTCTTTCTCTTTCTCTCTCTCTCTCACACTCTCTGCCTCTCTCTTAATTTTTTTTTTTTTATTTCTTCTCCTTGCCCTCAGGTGTCTCCTAATTCGTAAGAAAGGAAAAAAGGACGAGTTAAGGTGCATCGTTACACGAACGCGATTAACGTCGTTCGACTTTGAGGAGACATCCTCTTGGTTATAGACCGTCTAGACGATCTCTATATCGTTCCTTTCTTCTTCTTCTTCTTCTTCTTCTTCTTTTTCTCCTTTTCCGTCGTGTTTCGATTTGTTACAGTAAAAAAAAAAAAAAAAAAAAAAAAAAGAATAAAAAGAAATGAAACAAAATGAAACGAAAAAGGAAAAAAATAAAATGAACGAGAAAAGAGAAAAGTATCGTCGGACTTGGGTAACGTCTCTTTCGTCCAAAAAGAAGAAGAAGAAGAAGAAGAAAAAAAATAAAACGAGGGGAAAAAAAGGAAGGTGAAAAGAAGATAAAGAAAATGGGGAGCGAAAAAATAGAGATTTCTGATAAAGAGCGATACCGATTTTTCCCTTTTTCTCTCACGATCTTTCGCATTTCGAAAGGAAACGAGAGAACATCGAAACAGTTCGATTCATCGACTGGGAATATCATTCGCCGATAGGTCGATACGTCATGCATCGATGATTAATTATCCGATCCTGCTTCTATACGCATCGTGCCATTTCCTCTCTGACTCTCTCTCTCTCTCTCTCTCTCTCTCTCTCTCTCTCTTTCTCTCTCTCTCTCTCGCGCGCACGCTCTCACTCCACTCCCATCCAATCTCTATATACACACACGCACAATTTCACATACGCTTAAAACATGGGATATGTAAACACGTAGATAGAATATAAGCGCGCTTTGATTCGTGAATTTTCAGGTAAAATTTCACGCGAGATATTGCAAACCCGCGTGCGTTTTGTACGAAGGAAATCGACTGTCGGCCCTTATCGACGCGGAAACTCGATACGTTTTTCAGCCTTTCAGAATTATTACATGGGGATGGAAACACTCAGGAAAATTAAAAATCGACGAGTGTTCGAGACGATCGACGAAAAAATAAGAAACGAAAAGAAAAGAAAAGAAAAGAAAAACGGTATAAAGAAAGGATGTTAATGACGTGGGAGGCGTGACCCGTGAAAAGTTGAATTATAGAAAAGTAAAAAAATGGGATAAGGGAAAAATTATTACGAGCGTAGCAAACAAAAAATAGTAGAAGTAATAAAAAGCAAATCTCCTTGATAAAAGACAAAAGAAAGGGGGAAAAGAAAAAAATAAAAAAAACTGGAAAAACGTTTTTCCACGTGGACGAACGTATTAACGGATCTTAAACTTTCGTCATTTTAACAAAAAAGGATTCGGGCGGTCACTCGAAAGACGTTAACCCTTATAGAAACTCGTCTACAAGGTGTACCTTTTTTTTTTGTTCGTCTCGAAAAGGCTTCCTCGAACTTCGCTTTACTTTCTTTCTCTTTTTCTTTCCCTCTTTCTCTTCCGCCCCACCCTCTCTCTCTTTCTCTCTCTCTATATATATATATATATATATCTTTCTCTCTCTCTCTCTCTCTCCCCTATCTTTTCTCTGTCCAAGAGCACGGGAATCGACATTACGACCCTTTAAAGTTTTCCCTTTTCAAACGTTAGCCCCTCGCGAGAGGCTGAGTAGACGATGAACAATTTTAATAAAGAACGAAAAGAGACGAAGCGGAATAATTTTAATAAAGCG
>OU426996.1:6927007-6929507 GCA_911387935.1 Dolichovespula saxonica | reverse complement strand
AAGGAGACAGGAAGTACGGGAGATTCAGCTGCGAACCTGGCCATTTCGAAATTCACTCGTCGAAACTTCCTCTTTCCACCATCCATCTATCTATCTATCTATCTATCTATCTATTTATATATCTCTGTCTGTGTGTGGGTGTGCATATCTATCTATCTATCTATCTATCTATCTATCTAGCTATCGATTCTTTTATATATATATATATCCACCCATCCATGCATCTATCTATATATCTATCTATCTATCCATCCATCTATCCATCTATCTACCTATCGTTAATGAAAGTCCATCGAAATTATCGTCGAAACGTTCCTTTGATGTTTCAAGTTCGAGATCGAAGCTACCAGACGAAGACGTTTTACGTCCAAGTAGTCACGGAACGGGGAAGTCGAAGATTATCTGTAACCTGGTAATTAGGCGATAAGCAACGGAGCAATTAACGAGATTGCCAGTAGTGCATAGAGTTAATTAACGTGGCTCTTTCAGTGGCTGCCCAAGTGGTCGAATAGTCAAGGGCGCGGAATAATTAGACTAGAGGCTTTCCTGCAAATCGTATGTATATGCTTAAAGTATATCGTCCGTTGAAAAGTTTCGAATCGAATTTATATATCTATATATGTTCCCTCATATGTACACGTACGTACATACACATACATACATACACAGATCGTATTTATAGATGTATGTACGTACGTATATATATATATATATATATATATATATATATATATATATATATATGCACGTATGTACACGTAACTCTACATATATATGAGTGTATGTATATAATATTTACCGCTCTATTTCTTTTCAATTACAACGAAACGCTCGAATACGTATACCGAGAAGAGACTTTTCGATTCGAGAACGTTTTCGAACGAGTTAATATGAATCTTTCGAACTCGTATATGGCAACCGATGTTTTTGCAAATTGTTTAGAAAAAGATGGAAGAATAAGTGAATGAATATAAAAAGAAAAGAAAAGAAAAGAAAAGTTAAGAAAAAAATATAAGAAAAAGGGGAAAAAGAAGGGAAGGAGAAAAGGAAAATAATAAATCAGAAATCAACAAACGGATGATTACGTAGGACGACGTAGATGAAACGTCGAAAAGGGATGGAATTCTATCACTCTCTCTTTCTCTCTCTCTCTCTCTCTCTCTCTCCCCATATCTCCCTCCCTTCTGTCTGTTTCTTTCTCTCTGTCTTCGTCTCTCCTTCTCCATTTTACTTTTTCTTTCACGAGAAGTCACGTGTTTGCGATCATTCATTCGGCATAGGGATACGTCGAGGAGACGGATCGTAAATAACTAAATCTCGTGACTCCCAACTCGATCTTCTATCTCTGTCTACGTCTATGTCACTGTCTCACTCTCTTTCTCTCTCTATCTCTATCTCTCTTTCTCTTTCTTTTTCTTTTTCCCTATCTTTCTCTTTTCTACACACTCATACACTCACTAACTTCGCTCACTGAGTCAGTGCGAAATTACAGTTGAGTTCTCATCGCATCAAACAGCACGTACGCTTCAAGTATATTCCGAGTTAAAATGGCATAAATCTGGAAAGTACCGAAAAGTCAATATGCCGAATGAACTCAAAAAGTTTATACAAGTTTAAAAGCTAGATATTAGTTTCTCTTGATAGAATTAAATCGTTATGGCGTATAATAATAACGAATACGAAATAATATCCGATACATTATTAATTATAATGTTAAGGTTTACATAAATTTGTATTCCCGATGAGTTGATATTTATCTGCCATTATTATGTACACATCTACATACATACATACATACATGCATATATATATATATATATATATATATATATATATATATATATATATATATATATATATATATATTCGAATTGCCTTGTAAAACAGATATGAATACGCAAAATCGATTTCGTCGAGTCATTCGATTATTCTCAATCCCTTCTATTCCATTTTCACACCTACGATAGAATGCCGCTGGTTTGATCGACGAATATGAAGAGAAAGAGAGAGAGAGAGAGAGAGAGAGAGAGAGAGAGATTCGTAGAAGAAAAAAAAAATTAAAAAGAAAAAAAAACAGATTATTATTGCATTCTAGAGGGACAGATTTCATTGCATTCTGGAAGGATAGAAAATTCATAAGGAATTATATAGTGAACGGATCAAATGCAAAATTGATCTTTGTCATTGCGGCGAGGGAAATTTTTATTTCCATAAATTTTTCCATTCGACGGCGAATCGACGAAACGAAAATTTCGAAAAACGTTACTCGACGAACGTTCCATCTTCGTTTCGGCAAAGAGTATTTTATTTTTAATTTTGTTCTTTTTTTTTCTATTTGTTCGTTCTTGTTTTTTATTTTTTTATATATATTTTTTTTTTATAATTATTTACATAAGAGAGTGGAAAAGTATCAAATGTAATTAAATTTCATTATTTTCTTTTTTTTTTTTTTAATATCTCGTTACGACGATTATCTTTTAAATAATTAAAACGTAAATTT
>OU426996.1:6907007-6922007 GCA_911387935.1 Dolichovespula saxonica | reverse complement strand
GAGGGGGGGTGTTACGAAAGGGGATGAGGAGAAAAAATAGAAAGAAATAAAGAGAGAGAGAGAGAGAGAGAGAGAGAGAGAGAGTGTATTTGTGGTTGTATGTGTGTAGTATGTGTGGGGAAGGGATGGCAATGTAAAGGTAGGATCGAAGAAGTCGACTATCGAAGAACGAGAAATTGTTAGACGAAGCTAGGCAAGTCCTCTGTACTCTAACTGGCATCCTCTCGCATGAAACCTGCTTTACGATCGCAGAAACGTGTCCTGAGAATTTATCGGATTCTGACGTTCCTCGAACGGCGTCTCTTCGAAAAGCGAACAACGTTTTAGAAATTGGAAAAGAAAAGAAAAAGAGAGAGAGTGAGAGAGAAAGAGAGAGAGAGAGAGAGAGAGAGGCAAGGAGTATGATCGAGATAGTAGAATGGTACAAGTCCAAAGATTTTTCTCTCCGAACGGAAACGGAAGTAAAAGTTTCCAACGTCGAGTATAAGAGAGAAAGAGAGAGAGAGAGAGAGAAAGCGACGAAGAGACTGCCAAGGGAGATAAAAATCGAGCATTTTGTGGAACATTACTTGGAATAGTAGAGACTCTCTTTCATACTATCTAGATGCCGATAAAAAGAAATCTCATTATGATGCCGATGAAATATCGAATCACTATGAGGAAATACGAACCGCGGTTAGATCGATAATTTATGATTTACATTGAATTAAAGAATGAATTTATTTTGATTATACGTAAGTCATGATTATGATATATATATATATATATATATATATATATATATTATTATTATTATTATTTTATTGTTAGATGTTTGTGTTAGATTATGATTAGTTATATATATATATATATATATATATATATATATATATATATATATATTATTATTATTATTATTATTATTATTATTATTATGTTATTGTTAGATTGTCATTAGTGTGTGTGTGCGTAGGTGGGGAGGGGGGAGAGAGTGTATATTACACACCTGTAAAAAAAAAGACGATAAAAAGAAATATTTCGATAAAACAAAATCGGCACCGATCACTGCTGGCGACGCTTTCGAACTGACTCTATTTGTTCCAAAAATAAAAAATAAAATTAAATAAAAAAAAAGAAAAGAAAAATTGAGAAAACGAACGGGGAAAGAAAACACGATTCGAGGGCATACAACAAATTCCTGCTTTTTTAGGCTTTTAGGTATTATACGATGCGAACGGGAATTAAAGTTTCGAGAGATATCGCGTAGGAGTATAATGAATCCAAGTAAACCGCACGTCTCGTCTGGTTCTACGAACAAAACCTACGCACCTTTCAACGTAAATAAAATTAGAAAGATTCTGGATTAGAACGAACGAACCCCCACACACGCACACGCACACACACACACACACACACATACAGACAGAGAGAAAATGAGAGCGAAAGAAAGAGAAGAAACAAACGAGTAGATAGATACGAGCTCTTACTCTTTTACGAGAGTAAATTCAAACGTGAATCAATGTTCACGTTTCGCTACATCATGGAAATTCAATTTTCGTGGCAACGAGAAATCCAAGGAACAACAGAAAAGTAGAGCCAAAGTAAGAGGAAGGTGCGAGATGGTGGCGGGGTGGTCGGTTGGTCGGGGGTGGTTGGATAGGGACCGGGAGGGGAGGAAAGGGGAGGGAGACACACGGGAGAAAGAAGAGAGAGTTCGACTTGTCGTCCAATCGTCGTGTCCGTCTATCAACCCCTTTTCCGAGAGAAACTGAAAGAAACTGAGAGAAACACTGAAAGGAAGAGAGAAATAGGACGCGAATTCCGTGAAGCACCAACGAAACCCCTAAGTTCCCCTCCCCTCTCCCCTCTCCCCTTTCTCTTTTATTCCATCCTCGATGATCCTTTCGAAACGTGACTCCTGACGAGCTCGTACTTATGCTTATGGTATCTCAATTTTCTCTCTCTCTCAAAAAAAAAATAAAAAAAATAAAAAAATAAATAGAATAAAATAAAATAATTAAAAATAAAAAAAAGAAATAAATCGCATAACACGACCTCTCAATCTCGAAATTCTAATCCTACAAATATTTCGGTACGTCCGGAATACTTAAACGGTTATGTAAAGTGATATTGAATATTACACATAACGGGTCCAAAATTATTCTTTATTTTTAGAATGACGTAAGATATAAATAATATTGCTCATCGTGATATCGATCACTTTTATTTATATGATTACGTTCCCGTTGCCGATAATCCGAATAAATATATTCGCAAACAATTAAATGTCATCGGTCGTTTGATTCTTCAATGTAACATCGGATATGCATACGTATTCGAACGACAATTCGCAATTCGTATTTAAAATATTATCCACGAAAGGTACGATTAAAAGTTTAACTTTTATATATATATATATATATATATATATATATATATATATATATTATCTACTTATTATTTTTTTTTACTTATATATATATATATATATATATATATATATATATATATATTTTCTTACTTATTTTTTTTTTTTTTTACTTATTTTCATGCGAGCCGTATCAATCCTAAAAGGATGAGAAAAGCGCAAAAAAAAAAAAGAAAAGAAAGAAGAGGGATTGGTCAATTAAATCGAATGAATGTAAACGAATTTTCTTCGATCCATCATCTTAACAATTCTTTTCTCGTACCCTGACGTTTCAATTCCCATGACTCGTTCTACCGGAAGAATCTATAATGAAGCTTTTTTATCAATATTAATCGAATTTTTTCCGTTGGTATAACCACGGTCGCGAATATTACCCAAGTTTAATAGAGAGATGTTTCACGGTATTTCTCTCTCCCTCCCTCCTGCCATCTCTCTCTCTCTCTCTCTCTCTCTCTCTCTCTCTCTCTCATTCTTTCTATTTCCTTATAGAAGAAACTAGAAATAATCATCTCGTAAATAACATAGCGAGAAGATTTTTTTACGGATCGTAAAACCATGAGACGTGAGAGCTACCTTCTCTCTCTCTCTCTCTCTCTCTCTCTCTCTCTCTCTCTCTCTCTCTCTCTCTCTCTCTCTCTCTTTGCAGAAAAGTAAAATATATTTAAGTAAATATTTAATAAACTTGAGAGTCGAAATAGAGGATCTCGAATAGGCCGTATTTCACGGAGGCCTTTTAAAAATTGGATAAGCCGATGCCGAGACCTCGCCGTAGCTTTTTCCATTTATGTGGGAAAACTAGATGAGCCGGGGCAAGGAAAAAGATAGAAGAAGGGTTCACTGAACGAATCTAGGTCAACTCGGTCAACGTTGGATGCCAATTCGTCCTTTGGATTTCTCTCTTTATCCCTTTCTCTCTCTCTGTCTCTCTCTCTCTCTCTCTCTCTCTCTCTCTCTCATACCTATATCTATATCTATCAATCTATCTCTCTCATTGACACTAGAAATTTAACTGAATCGAAATCTCGTTATACTCGTTCGACAAGTTCGTAATTTTTACTATTGCATTCCATGTTATATGTATATAACTATGTACATACATACATACATACATACATACATACATACATACAATACATACATACAATATTATATATATACACACATACATACATATATATATATATATATATATATATATATAATATTTTTCTATGTATCTCTATGTATCACCATCCATCTTTTACTAACTTACACAAGGCGAATCCTCATCGTTTGTTGTTAATATCGTTTGAGATAGGACAAGCCAACGTCTCTCGTTACTCCCCAAAGGTACACTGGGATCAATTTAATACCAGATAAGCAAGCCCTGTCGCACCTTTCGAAGTAACGGATGTCTGACTCGCGTCTTCGCTTTCTCCTGACGAGATCAGTGCTAGGATTCAAGTATAGTCCATCTCTCTCTCTCTCTCTCTCTCTCTCTCTCTCTCTCTCTCTCTCTCTCTCTCTCTCTCTCTCTCTCTCTCTCTCTCTCTCTCTCTCTCTCTCTCTCTCTCTCTCTCCCCTAGCTGAATTCGATCGAATTTCGACGGCTTCGTTTGGTAGATCCACCACGACGTCTCCTGAATGCACGAAGAATGGAATTGGATTGTGTTTGCTTCACGAAAACCGAGGAACTAAAGGGAAAGGTAAAAGAAAAAGAGAAAGAGGAAAGAGAAAGAGAAAGAAAGAGAGAGAGAGAGAGAGAGAGAGAGAGAGAGAGACAGAGAGAGAACGACGACTTTATTTACGGTCCTGCGTCCTCTATTCTCTTTCTTCGTTTTGTTGCACGTAACGTATAAAAGGGAACGAGAAGAATTGATAGAATTTCTACGAGAGAAAATTAAACGTCTAATCTTATGATTTTTAACGTTTAAACATCAATTAAAGAAGAAGAAAAAGATTATATATATATATATATATATATATATATATATATGTCGTTCGTTCAATGATTACATTTAAAAGACGTTATCTAACTTACTCTTTAGTTAGGTGAACACGATCGATATTAGATTCGTAACCGACTAACTTTCTACCGATTGATCTTACCTCCGAGAAAATCTGTTCTTGTTTGACGACTGACTATTAAAAACTTTCTTGTTAGTGTTCTTTGATTTCTATGTGCGTGTACGCGCGCATGTGTGTATGTGAGTCTCATTTACTCCTACTTTGTATATGTACATATATATCACTCTTTCTCTCTCTCTCCCTCTCTCTCTCTGTCTTTTTCTTTCGACTTTAAAATCGTACTAACACATAAATTTTCATTACAGTTATTCCCGTATGGAATTACTACATCGGTGTAATGCTGTGCATGCACGGACACATCTTGCATTTTTTATTAAAATGATAAAGTAGAATGTATCTTTTAATCGTGTCTCTCTCTCTCTCTCTCTCTCTCTCTCTCTCTCTCTCTCTCTCTTTATTTCTTTATTTTTATGAGTGCACTGCCCGAGGCAAGCGGTATTTCGCTGAATAATAATGTAACGCCATTTATGTTGGAAACAGGAGGATTTAAGAAGAGTAAGAGAAAGAAATGTCGCATTGTCCGTTAATAAATGAATCATTAAAGAGAAAAGTAATATTAACGAATGAACCGCTTTTCCTCTTCAAATAGTCAGCCCCTTTTTCGATATTCCTAGTGCCTCGTTTCTCCTCTTCTCATTTTCTCGCTCTCCTGAATGATACTCCACGGGAATTATTAAGTATTAGAAACTCTCGTTCGACTTTAACGAATCTCTTCTCCATTATTCAACCAGCCTTAACGACAAAATTTATTAATTCGAAATAAAATACGAGATAGACGGAGAATATCACATTTCGTTCTTTTCTTTTTTCCTTTTCTTTTTCTTTTTTGTTCTTTTTTCTTTTCCCTTTTTTCTTTCATATTATTCGTCAAGTAGAAATAAAGTATGAACGGAAATTATTACAGACGGGATGATTAATTATTCAATCAATTAATTAATCAATTGATTATCGTTTAGATTCAAAATAAATTTTGTTGCTCGTAGAAACAATGGATACGCGAAAGGACGTAGGATCCGAGAAGCAAAGATGTCTTCGAGGGTTTTACATACGCTTGTGTTGTGAGAAGCTCGATAAGTTCGACGGTTAAACGCGAAATACTCTCGACTGCGTACTCGGACGAGATAGAAATACGAACAAAGTAAGCCACAAATCCGTCGACAAACTCTGAGATCCTTTATTCGTGTCTCTTGTTTTTGGCTTACACACACACACACACACACACACACACACACACATATATATATATCTTCTATTTGATTGTGTATATAACTTATTGTATGTATATATGTATGTGTGTGTGTAAGACGAGGATTATGTGATTCCGAATAACTGTTTACAGAGTGAGACGTTTGTATACATCGTGACAAGGAAACGAAATTATGTGTTTTTGGTTAAGGACGTGCTCTCCTCGAATTTGTCGGATTTTCTACTTCGTTAATGAATCCTATGAATTTAACAAACAAACAAACAAACAAAATATATACATATATATATATATAATTTGAGAAATATCGTTTCAATGATGATCGTTGTAGAAAAAGAAGAAAATGAATAAATAAACTACGAGAAATCGTAGACATAATTAAATTGATAGAAATGAAAATTACGTGGACCCCGTTTGATTTAGCTAATCACCTGTTCTCACCGATCCATTGATTTTCCACCACTATTAAGAACCACCTTACTATTATTATTACTACTACTACTACTACTACTACTACTACTATTACTACTATTACTACTATCCAACCAACTGGAATACATGTGGACATCTAAAATTGGTAACATACGCTACGGAAAACAGAGCATCGAGTATCCATTTAAAGCCGACCATTGTAACCGAGTTAGCATCGGCCTGAGTATTCCCCAATAATTCACTTTAAAAAAAAAAAAAAAAAAAAAAAAAAAAAAAAAAAAAAAAAAAAGAAGAAAAAATAGTCTTGCAAAGAAAAACTTTAGCTTCGTACGAGAGAATAAAAACAAAATTACATGAAACTCGATTTTCATTCGATGACGATTAGACGATTTTTTTTAGTAAGATAAACGGATTAAAAGACGAGAGACGGAGGAAGAAAGAAAAAAGAGAGAAATGGAGAAAGAGAAATGGAAAAAAACGTATCGTTCGAATTTTCATCTTCAAAATTTCTACGATGGAGTAATATGTATACTTAAGTACTCGATGGAGAACGTGAAACAAAAAAGTAATACGTGCATGCATGTACTTCGCCTCTTTAAAAAGAAAAAAAAAGAAAAAAAAAAAAAAGAAAAATCGATTCCCTTCGAGTTCCCTCTCATGAATTGGAAATTCTTGCTAATTGAAAAATCATTTTCTCGATCTTCCCAACGAATATCATATTAAATTAATGTCATATTTGATCGAGGATAAAAATCCGTAGGACATTGTATCATCGTAAAAGAAAAAATAAAAAAGAATAAGAAAGAGAGATAGATAGATAGATAGATAGATAGATAGAGAAAAATTCGTGAGAGAAAAATTTCCAAGTTAAAGGAACCACCTGTATATTTCCCAAATATATTTTCAAAAGTACTCGAAAAATCTTTCGTACTCCTTTCAATTTCCCGAGCACGCTTCTCGCGCTTTCTCGTTCCTCTTTGCTTAAAGCCAGGCGCGTATATAAAAAATGAAAAAAAAAAAGAGAGAAAAAAATAACAATAACAATAACAATAACAACAACAATAATAATAATAATAATAATAATAATAATAATAATAATAATAATAATAATAATAATAATAAAAAGGGTAAAAAAGGGGAAGAAAGAGAAGAAGAGGTGGGGGGTAAGGAGCGGTTTAGAAAAGAGATTTCGAAAACACGCCTCCTCCCACGGATACAAGGCGTGATCCGATCGAAAAGCTTTCTTTCGTCGCATATCCTCTCCGCCCTTCACCTCCCTCCCCCACCACCTCCCTCCTCTTACCCGTTAACGTTATCTCTCGCAAGTCAGAAGAAGAAGAAGAAGAAGAAGAAGCTTGCACGTTCTAGCCCAATCGAGTCACGTTCGAAAAAGCAAATGGCACATACACAAATAACCCTTGTGTAAAGGGTCCTATGTAAGGGCGTGAACACGGTTCGTGAACGGATCTCATAACGCTTGTGTCCTCCCTTCTCGACAAAACGAGATAACCTACGGTTCGTGGCCCACGACATTTTCCCATCTTGCGATTCTCCCGTCTTATCTCTTTTCCACCCACCCACCCTCCCTCCCTCCCTCCCTCCCATCGTCTCTCTCTCTCTCTCTCTCTCTCTCTTTCTATCCATCCATCTCTATCGAATTTACATCGATAATGCGTTTCCTAACCCACGGTAAGCACTACATGTCGCTTCGAGGAAACGAATCAAATTTTCGAGACGGAGGAAATCGAGGTATGGTAAACCTCGTCCTCCTCGCTCCCCTCTCCCCATTAAATCCCCTCTCCTCTCCTCTCCTCTCCTCCTCTTCCTCTACAAACGGAAGCAGACCGTGAAATTTTGGAAAAACGATTCCCGTGTCCCTTCTACGTGACATCTATCTATCCGTCTGTCTCGTAGAAAGGTAGAGGGGGTGATATAAATAAATAAATAAAAAAAAGAAAAAAAAGAACGAAAATCACGATTCGTTCGGATTGTCGGCCATCGTCAAACTCGGTATAGTGATTATTCGACGATTTGTTGCGTCCAGAGCCTTGACTAGGACGGATGATATCGTTTACGAATGT
Source organism: Dolichovespula saxonica (assembly GCA_911387935.1). Classification (NCBI taxonomy): domain Eukaryota; kingdom Metazoa; phylum Arthropoda; class Insecta; order Hymenoptera; family Vespidae; genus Dolichovespula; species Dolichovespula saxonica. Next base: position 6,913,816 of record OU426996.1, on the reverse strand, counting down.
TGTGTCGTTAATTACGAGAGTAATTATTATCGTATTCGAATAAGCAAAAGCGTACAAACCCCCCGTTAACGTGACGTTCCTATCTATCGATTATATTCAACCATAAGAACGAATATTTCTAACCCATAATAGGAGGTACTATGGATGAAGTCTTCCCTCCCGTTCCCTCCCCCTCCCTCCCCCCTCTTTTTTTTATTTCGAACGAATAACCGTGATTAATAATTTAATGCCATTGTTTTTGGGACGATCAATTAAGCACATTAATTATGATCGGTTCGATTCAATTTAATTTTTGCATCGGCAATGACAACGAGGTATAAAGAAATACGTGCAGATATACGTCGGGCAATAAAATAGATCGTTAATTATCAATTAATTGACTTCTGGATTGCGTCGATATACCGAAAAGAGCAGTTTTGGAGTTACTACCGGGAACATCGAATTCAACGTTTTATACGGTCGTTACCAACGGGGTTTACATTATCCGGTACCGCCATCGATGTCACGTAGTTATAACTTATGACTCCCCGTCCTACCTACAACCACCACCAACACCAACACACGTACCACCTACGTGACACGCCCTAATCTCGCTAGTAAAAGTCTATTCGACCTTCGAATGCCCACTCGAAAACTATATCATACATACTCGTTTAAGTGTAACTTAATATAACACTGTTTAAACGATCGTACTGAAAGTTTCAATCGAAAAAGAGAGAGAAAAAATTAAAAGAAAAAAAAAAGAGAGAGAGGACAAAATCAAAACAAACAAGAAAGGAATAAGAAAGAAAGATAAAGATAAAATAGTTCGAAATTACTGGGATTTCAATGTAACTGCAAGACCAAACGAAAATATATATCTTCGTATATGTTTATACGTAAATACAAATATATATATATATATATATATATATATATATATATATATTCGTTAAATGAAAATGTTTCAACCCCGATCGAGTGGCTTCACTCGAAATCAATAGAACTTGTGCCGCTCCCTGGCATGGTATGTATTCTATCGAGCACAGAGTCTCTTAGTAGATATACACGGAACGTTAACAGCGAACTAAAAGCTACCTACAATATAGATAGCTGTACCTCGTACCTCTCCCCTTCCTCTTCTTGTCGCTGCGCGAAAGGAATAATAACAAAAAAAAAAAAAAAAAAAAAAAAAAAGAAAAAAGTAGAGGAGAGAAAAAAAAAAGGAACAGAAAAAAATCTATGACCCAACCGTACCGTACAGGGAGATATGTATGTTACTTATGTACACGTATGTACCCGTAGATATATAACATTGTACCTACAGTAACGTCGAAGTACTCTAACATTTACCTATCGTACGCGCAGTAACCCTTATCTCGATTCATACAATAATGGCTTGTCTCTTTACCTTATATTTAATTATTTATTTATATATGTGTATATATATATATTTTTTTTTTTTTTAACGAAAGATCGATGAGAACTTTTTAATTTTATGAAACGAAGCATATTTTTTTTATTTTTTTCCTTCGACGGACGATATCTATTGACGAATCCATTTGGTTTCTATGGTTGGTTGTATGATATAAAAAAAAAAGAGAGAGACAGACAGAAACTGGGAAAAGGATTAAAACGAAAATATTCGATCATGAACCGTGTTTCACGAGCGTGACCCAAATAATACAGCGACGAGCGCGTATTCGACGATACCGGGACACGTGTGCGTTTAAATGTCCCGAGTCGTATTAACAGTAATTCGTAGGATAATATTATTATAACTCGATTGGGATCGATAGAACGATTGTAGTAACGTCACGCGTCGTAAACTATTGCGACGTGTTTAACAAAAATCGTTCGATGAAATGTGCATGATCGTTGATGGATAAAGGTACATTGGATTCATACCCAGTACGATTCGGAAATTGACATTTCGAATTTCCAAAAGAACCACGATTCTATTATGAGTTTTCACTCGAAAAGATCAGCTACAAATATTAGCTGAAAATACATGAAAGAAAAAGAGAAATATATATATATATATATATATATATATATATATATATATATATATAGAGAGAGAGAGAGAGAGAGAGAGAGAGAGAGAATGAGTGAGTGACGGAAGAAAGGAAAAGGGGTAAAAGCAACGTCAAAAATGATAAATAAACAGGATGAACGTTCTCTGAGCGTATAAGCCGGTAGTGGTGGTTTAGAACGAACTTTTTAGTGGATATTAACTCAACCCCCGTTTTCCCAACTTTATTTTATCCCGGAGGTATTCCATGACGTTTTTGAATTCGTCAAAATGGTCAAGAAAATATCATTACTTTCATGAATATTCAGAATATTTTGTAAAGAAAAGAATATATATATATATATATATATATATATATATATATATATATATATTTTATGAGTTATATATATATATATACATCGTTAAAACGATCGCGAAGTATGCTACGCCCCGATGTCATTGAAGAAAATTCTTCATTTATAGATTAACTTTGCAATTTTTATTCCATCGTACTTACTATCGCTTTTTATCGTTGTGTTGTTTCTAACGATCGATGATATATAACATATATATATATATATATATATATATATATATATATATATATATACACACGTATGTATGTTATATTGTATATACCAAGTGTATACGTACACTTTGCTATAAGTTATTATTACGTCATACACAAAATATATATATATATATATATATATATATATATAGTTCGATGAATATGCAATCAGAATACTATAAGAGACTACGTGCTATGCCTGCGCACCTGTCGAACTAAAATAGAGTAGAAGAGAGATTATACTAATCCTCATGAGAGAAACTGAACATCTACCACTTTCATCTGTACCTGCCAACTAGTAAAATCAAAAAGCAAACATACCATACTATACAGTTTTATCGGTTGCAATGATGAAACGTTGAAAACGTGACGGTAGCATGAAACGCACGACTAGGTCATACCTAACAAAGATTAGAAGGTATTATCGTACTCGATTACGTTATGTATGCTTATCTGTCGCTGTTAAATGACGAACAAAAAAAAAAAAAGAAAAGAGAATAAAACAAAGAAGGAAAGAAAGATATACATACATATATATATATACACATATATATATATACACATATATAAGGAAAACTTATTGACTTTTACTACATAAAAAAACATATTCTTTAAATTATACTCATAGTGAACAAAGAATCACAACATGGAAGATTCTCTATTTACCGTTTTGATTTTTACGATAAAGACGTGTCCACGAAATCATTATCGAAAAATACAGAAAAAAAAAAAGATAGATAGATAGATAGATAGTGAAACAGTGAGACATAGAGAGAGAGAGAGAGAGAGAGAGAGAGAGAGAAACCTTTATCGATCGAATAAAACCGCGAGCCAACACCGCACGTTAATAAGTAGAAAACGAAGTTTCCCTTGGCGGATATTCGAAACGTGGTACGAAGAAAGACGAAAAGAGAAATAAAAAGAGAGAGAAAGAGAGAGAGAGAGGGAGGGAGAGAAAACGAGCCCTAAGGGACGTTCCCTACGGCTCAAAGTACACCACCCTTCGACTCTCGTCAACAAACTCATCCACTTATAATCCGTTTATAATCCAATGAGATTCAAACGACAGATAAAAAAAAGATAGATAGATAGAGAGAGAGAGAGAGAGAGAGAGAGAGAGAGAGAGAGAGAGAGAGAGAGAGAGAGAGAGAGAGGTAGAGGAAGAAGTCGTTTCTTTCTCACGAAAGGCCCACCACACTTTTTCACATTTTTATTTCGACGAATGAAAGTTAAATCGCTTCTCCCTTTCTACCACCACTACCCCTACCAACCCCAACCTCCTCCTTCTCCTACCAACCTCCCCCCTCACTTTTTCTCTCCTTCGTGTCTTCGTTCTCCTTCGTTACCGGCACACGATCGCGAGTTTATAAATTTAAATAAAGACATCTATCTTGAATTCAATATCCTTCCTTTCCTCTTCCTCCTCCTCCTCCTCCTCCTCCTCCTCCTCCTCCTACTCTTACTTCTACTCTTACTCCTACTCTTAGTCCCTGTCCGATCTCTGAGATTCGCGTGGTATTACTTGGAAAAAGGTAAAAAATAATTTCTCAGCCCTCTCTCTCTCTCTCTCTCTCTCTCTCTCTCTCTCTCTCTCTCTCTCTCTATTCATCTCGATAAAAAAAATTCATGTTCTATAAATCAAATTTACTATTTTCTCTCCGTTTTTATTGTTTTTGTTTTCTTTTTTTTTTATGTCATGAAAATAATTACTTACACACACACACACACATATATATACACACACCATGAAATTGGTGAAAGTAATTAAATTTTGTAAACGTTTTTTGAAGAGTACTTTTTCTATTCTTTTTTTTATTTTTTGCAAACTGTCATTCGAAAGAATGATATATTTCAATCTTTATTCAGGAGTAAAAACTTTCGATTTAATAAAAAAGAAAAGAAAAAGAAGAAGAAGAAGAAGAAAAAGAGGAAGAGGAAGAAAAGAAAAGAAAGGAAAGTACAATTAAAGGATAAATTCTCCTGTACCTTTCGTCAGCATAAAAGTTACGTGAAAGTTATTAAATGAATTTATCGATGCGCGAAAAAAATTGGTTTCAACTTCTAATTAAAAAATAAAAGAAAGAAAGAAAGAAAGAAAGAATGAAAGAATGAACGAACGAACGAATGAACGAACGAACGAACGAACGAACGAACGAATGAAAGAAAGAAAGAAAGAAAGAAAGATAGGAAGACAGCTTTTGTAAAATCAAGAAAATCGAATCAGCAGATGTACTCGACGTGATACACTTTTATCTCCAATATCGATTTCGCCGCATTCGAACGAACAAGAAACAAGGGACGAGAAATAAAGAGAAAAGAATAGAAGAGAGAGAGGAAAAGTACAGGAGGGTTGAATCGAAGCTAAAAATCCGAATACTCCGTGGGCGTCGAAGTCGAAACGATTTAAGGTCCGAGGTAGAACGACTACTCCCTCTTTCTTTGGATCTCATTGTGCCGGACAAAAAGTGAAATTGTACTGCGAGAAACGGTAGAACTCAAGAGAAAGAGAAAAGGGGGAATGAGAGAGAAAAGAGAGAGAGAGATAGAGAGAGATAGAGAGAGAGGTAAAGAAAATGCATATGGCTTGAACGAAATTCCCTCGGTGAAAATTGCGTTGCACGTAATCCGCAGCCGGAGACTTTTTCCTAAGGGGGAAGGGTAGGGGAGGGGGAGAGGAATCGCAGCTGTGTGAAAGAATCGAACGAAGAAACGAGCCGTCGCGTTGCGTTGCTTCGATCGTTGCGACGAATTTCCTTGACGGAATAAAAACACAAAAGAAATAGGGAGAAGAGAAAGAGAGAGAGAGAGAGAGAGAGAGAGAGATTCAGAAGGAATAGAAGAAAACTCGCCGATCAACTCCATTGCAGCAGCAACAGCAACAGCAACAGCAACAGCAACAGCAACAGCAGCAACAGCAACAACAGAAGCAACGAATTCGATGGTAATCCTCGTGGCTACAGCTTACCCATGCACATATATACACATATAAATACGTACGTACACACATACGTAGGTTCTATTCGTAGGTTTTATGATAGGAAAGAGTAAAAAATGAAAAAAAGCAAAAAAAAAAAAAAAGAAAAAAAAACCAGAAGAAGAAAGGAAAGAAACGGCAAGAAAAATTGTCGCTTATCTCGGACGATGTTAAATCTTTCGACGAAGAGAAGAAACATCGGACCCACAACACCCCCCCCTCTCCCTCTCTCTCTCTCTCTCTCTCTCTCTCTCTCTCTTTCTCTCACTCTTACATCTTCTCCAGCTTATGCGTTTTTCGCGCTGTCACGAGTGACGCAAATGTTAAAAAGAAAGAAAAAAGGAAATAAGGAGAGCAAGGGAAAAAGAGAGAGAGAGAGAGAGGCAAAGAGAAAAAAATAAAGAGAATATGACCGTCTTTCTCTCTTTCTCTCTTTCTCTTTTTCTCTTTTTCTCTCTGTCTCTCTCTCTCTCTCTCTCTCTCTCTCTCTCTCTCTGTACTCGAGTAGTTGGTACTCGGCGAAAGAACGTGGTTCGCATTCTTATTTTCCTTGTTCTCGTAACTGCCGAGCGAAGTACGAGTATGTCTGAAACGAAACAAATATTTGTTACTTGTACGAAGTTACGACAGAAAGAGAGAGAGAGAGAGAGAGAACGAAAAAAAAAAGAAAGATAGAAAAAGGGAATACCCACGTAAATACTTGGTAAGTACACTATTAGTGTCATTTTCCATATTCATGAATTAGAAATTAAACCGGATTCCCCGTTATCTCGATAAATACGATTACGTCGTATGTAAAACGACATTCGCGAGAGCTACATGCGAAAGGATACAATTTTATAAAAAAAAAAAAAAAAAAAAAAATAAATAAATAAAATTCTTCGAAGGAAATACCGATCGTAAAAGATCGTATATTTCGTTACGTCCGATAATGATATCCGTAGAAAAATAAATAAATAAATAAATAAACAGTGTAAATCGATTGGATCTTGAAACTTTTTATAGGAAAGATGATGCGAATTAGGCCACCCTGTAGTCCTTTAGAACGGAGAAACTATCGACATTGTAGTTGCCCGCCGACAAGCATGATATCACCGAGGCGACGTTACAATGACTCGATGGAGAGACGATGAGCCGCCTGGCGTTCGTCGTCTTGCCGTTTGACAAGTCAGTCATAGTCAACCGACAGCATCGAGTCGAGGTAAAGCTATGTTACGTACATGGCTTTATACATACCCCCTAAATACATACATACATACATACATACA
>OU426996.1:6897007-6904507 GCA_911387935.1 Dolichovespula saxonica | reverse complement strand
CTATCCCATTTTCCGTGATACCAACACCAAACAACCTTCCTTCGATCACTTCGACATCAAACGCAAGAAGGTTGCCCCATGCAAAGACATGAGAAGACCTTCTCTCGGGAAATTCTCACAGAGTTTCTAACTTTCCTTCCTTGCCATCTCTCCCTCTATATATCACATTCTCTGTCTTCCTCCTTTACAACCTAATATCAATAAACAATTCTCCTTCTTTGTTATTATTTATTATACTTTATACCAAAACAAAAATAACCTTAGTAATTAAGAAATTTTATTTTTCTTCTCTCCCTCTCTCTCTCTCTCTCTCTCTATCTATCTATCTATCTATCCATCTCTCTCTTTCTCTTTACCCAGAACTTGGCACGATCCATGTTTGAATACTACTAGTTCTACGCTATGAATTTCTTTATTATCTCGCATCTTATTGCACGCTTAAATATTCCATATCTCAACGGTACCATTTATCTTCCATAACAATCCGTTATCATTAATAACAACTCTAAAAAGAAAAAAAAAAAGAAAAAAGAAAAAAAGAAGAATAAGAAGGAAACAATCTTGATAATGTTTCGAAACAATATCAAATATTCCATATCTTAATTCAATAACATCGTATCCACCTTACACGACAGTCTATTCTAAACATTGATAATAATACCTAAAAAAAAAAAAAAACAAAAGAAAAAGACAAAAAGAAAACAAGCGAGTAACCCTAATAATAAAGGAGAGAGAAAAAAGCAAAGAGAAAAAAAAATATATTCCCCCTTATCCCCGCTCTGTCCCGTTTTTTATTCCGTAGTTTCATACAATCGATGTTTGGACACGACCGGTTCCTCGACGTTAGGGATCTTTCTCTAGGATCTTGCATCTTATTGTCCGCTTAAGTATTCCGTATCTTTTCAGCGTGTCTGTGTGTGTGTGTGTTGTGTGTGTGTGTGTTTGTGTGTGTATGCGCGCGCGCCGGGTCCTCCAGTATAATTGCCACTCGAGGTTGCGGCATTGCCTTTGGCTCTGGCTCGATACCGCACGAGTGCCTGGGATAGTGAAAGAGTAAGAAGAGAGAGAGAGAGAGAGAGAGAGAGAGAGAGAGAGAGAGAGAGAGAGAAGAAAATGGGGGATGGTAGCAAAAGCGAGAACGGAGAATAAACGCGGGACAGGGTGGATTATACGCGAAAACACGGGATGGTCTCGCGTGGAACGGAAAATCAACCTGGGGGAGGCTGCATCAGCGAAAGTCCGTTCGTTCCTTTTTGCACGAAAGAGGGCGCCGGCCTTTATTGACCCATCCCTCCCTCCCTCCCTCCCTCCCTCCCTCCGGCCCCCTACAGCTACCCGTGGTTACCGGCTAATATCGGCCTAATTACTTTTCTCCCATTTTTCCTGAAAGATTAAACGCCGCTTCGCGACGGATCGACTCGACTCGACTCGACGAGAGTGGATAAAGCATGGAAGAAAGAAAGAGAGAGAGAGAGAGAGAGAGAGAGAGAGAGAGAGAGAGAGAGAGAGAGAGAGAGAGAAAATAAAAGTTCGACTCGGAACAAGTAAACCGCGAATAAACGTGAATTTTTCCTATCGCAAGTACGAACTTGAAGTAAACTACCGGCGGGTATAGGAAAGGAAAACTAGCGTGTAGGTTTTTAGAACAATGTCCGTGCCGAGTCCGATTGCTCGAGGACGTAGTCTCTGTTGTTTTTTTTCTCTCCCTTCTTTTTTTATTCTCTCTCTCACTCTCTCTCTCTCTCTCTCTCTCTCTCTCTATCTATCTATCTATCTCTTTCTCTTTCTCTCTCACCACTGGAAAAACTAGAACGATGATATTAGAGACGTTTAACGAGTCGTACTGTCTTTTCAATAACGATAGAGACGATCGATTTCTACGTCTTATTATCAGAAAAACAAAGATAAATATTAGAATGATTATAATAATAAAAATATCGATATTAATAATAATACTAATAATAATAATAATAATAATAATAATAATAATAATAATAATAATAATAATAATAATAATAACAACGATCGTGACAGAAGATAAATACGATTCTCCATGGCGAGGGTTTGAATATTATTAGTAAAATCGTGTTTCCTCGAAACAACATCGTCGAGATAGTTCCTTCTATCTACTTCCTTGAGAATGATTTCGATTATGTTTAAAAGTTTAAAAGTATTTTTTTTTTTTTTCTTTGATGCAATTTGTTTTCACGAAGTTTTCTTGATATCGATTGAGATGGAGGGGGTAAGGGGGAGTAGCAGGGAGGAAAGAAAAACGGGGGAATAGAAATAATGGAAAATTCTTTTAGTTTCCTTAAATAAGTTTCACTCGCTTTTAAAACGAGCTTTCGTCGATCGAATTAACGCGTTGCATAGAGAGAGAAAGAGAGAGGGGGGGGTCACGCGCGACCCTACCTAGTGACCTTTCTCTAACTACATATGAGAGAAATCACACGTTTTTTTCTAATTTCTCTTAACCTTCTCGAGAGAGGATCGTTCGTTCTAAAAGCGTAAAGCGCGTTTTCATCGATTGCGTTTGAAACGAGATATGGAACGAGAAAAAAAAGTTCCTGGCAGTCGCAGGAATTGAAGGAGGAGGAGGAGGAGGAGGAGGAGGAGGAGGAGGAGGAGGAGGAGGAGGAGGATGGTTAAGGGGAAAAAAAAGGAAGGAAAGAAAGAAAGAAAGAAAGGAAGAAAGAAAGAAATAAAGAAAAAAAAAGAAATATCTTACTTTGGCGCACTAGAATTTGACCTATTTACGCGAACTCTTCCAACTTCTATTAGATAAGATTCTCTCAATAGCACCAGTCGAACGCCGACGTTGCTCGACTGGCCGCATTCTCCCATGCCAGCTCCTCAACGGTGATGCTAGGAACACATAGAGAAAGAAAAAAAGCAAGAAAAGAGAAAAGGAAAGGTGAGAGAAAAATGGAATGGTAAGAGCGAAGGAATAAAAAATTGTGGGAAAAAAAAAAACTCAAAAGACAGAAAGAGAAAAACAAATTAATGAGCGGGAGAGAGAGAGAGAGAGAGAGAGAGAGAGGACTATAACAGTAAACGCATTTGGATTCGTACCAAACGCTTTCGTCAGCTTGTCCTCTATCTCTAATTTTCTCTCCAGCTCTAACGTGTGCACCATTTCCCCGTAGACTGATTTTTTTCAACCAAGAGTAGTAATATAATAACGCGGAACGCGCACTTAATTTTATAAAGGCCGTAAGAGTAGGACGAGGGAATAGAAAAAAATAAATAAATAAAAAAAAAAAAATAATAAAAAGGGAAAGAAAATTTTCGTCGATTAACTCGACAAAACAAAAGTTCGTAGTTGGATGGTAATACACACCGGCAATGGCTCCGGCAACAACGGCAACCGAGTTCGTAATATTTTGCATACATTCTCGACGAAATTATACTCGCGCATGTTATTTCTTTATTATCTCTTCATTTTCCTACTTTATATTCCTCTCTCTCTCTCTCTCTCTCTCTCTCTTACTAGCTTCCATTCTTGGTATAATAATTGGTATAATAATGTCTAACAACAGACAACGAAGAACGCATTACGAAAGCTTCTATAATAATAATCCATATCCCAATAAGAATTGGAAAGAACGACGAGTGAAAAAGAGTGTTGAAATAATTTGGAAAAGAAATATTACAGAGACCTTTCCTTTTTTTCTTTATTTTTTTTTTTTTTTTTTTTTTAATCCGAATCATTCGATAACCCTTCGCATCTCCGATTTAAATTCCGATCGATTTTCTTCCCGCCCCACCCTCTCTTCTTTCTTTTATTTTCTTATTATTATTATTATTTTTTTTTGTTTTTAATCACTTTAAAAGGGAACTAAATGCAGGTTTCAAGAACTCTTATCGGAGAAAGTACATTCCTTCTCACGCAAAGGTATCCCCGTGAAATATGCTAAAAAGATCTATTTTTAGGGCCGCCACGACAACGCGTCACGTTTCGCGGCTTATTCGCGAGAAGACACGCGACCTCGAAATGCGACAAGGTATATCGTACATACATACATAAATACATACATACATACATACATACATACATATGTACATACATACATATATACGATACCTATATACGATAACTATATAGAATACCTATATACATACGATACACACAAATACGATATACACAATCACACACATATGTATATATTTATGTATAAAAAGTAACGTACGTACGACAATTTAAATGCATTCCACTTCTTCCGTCTTTGGATTATCACGATTAAAGGCCGGAGAACGTAGCACTAATCCCCCTCCCTCCCACCTCAGTACCACCCGCCGTAACACTCGCAACTCCTCTACTAATCCTAACGTCGAACTACTTTTCGTTATCGACTCGTTAGAGCGTAATACCACGTGTTATTTGCGATCGATCGCGATAACGATCAGTTTAATTAACGCACGTTCGTAATAACTTCAAGAAGTCAAATACTAAAGGATGGTTTTTACTATCCTCCATTTTCGATCTATCCTCGAATTTTATCCTTGTTACGAAGTTATGTAAAATGGAAAAAAGGGAAAAGAGATAGAGAGAGATAGAGAGAGAGAGAGAGAGAGAGAGAGAGAGAGAAAAGTGAACGCAAAGACTGAATATAAATTCTTAAAGGAAATCGTAACGAAAGGGACGACTAATTTATAGTCATGGAATATACCAAGCGACGACGACGACGACGATGACGAGGAAGAATCGTATTTTCAGAAAACGCACGAAAATTTAAGCAGAAATTCTAATACTCATACATATGTACGCAACGAATACGATGGCTTCTTTCTCCACCCCTCCCTCTCTCTCTCCCTCTCTCTCTCTCTCTCTCTCTATATATATATATATATATATATATATATATATATATATATATATCCATCTATCTATCCATCTATCTACCTATCGCTAATTCGAATACCGATATTCGTCGTGCACGTTTGCGTTAAGTTATGTATATGCACAGAATATGTCTCGCCTACATCTAACACATACGTATACATACACACACACACACACATATATATATACCTGCTGTCTACGCGTATATATGTAGATTCGATATACATATGTACTCGTGTTAGATGACGCATGTATACTTGTAGTACGCGTTTACAGGGGGTATCGATACATATGACAAATTACGCGACTGTGGCTTTAGAATCAGCCGCATTATGTAGCTCCTCCTATCGGATCTCACTGATCTTGTTTGCAACGATATCCTGTCGACATACGTATCTCGATCTCGAAAACTACGATCGCACACCATTTCCAATATTTTCGCTCCTTAAGTTCGCGCGTACCTTTTCATCCTTCGTTTTCCCTTTTCTCTTTTTCTTTCTTCTTTTTCTTTTTTTATTTATTTTATTCCCTCGCACGTTTCTCTCTCTCTCTCTCTCTCTCTCGCAATTTGAAATTTCTCTGAAATCGAATGTACACATAAGCGAGAATACGTTTCTAACGAATACAATCTATACGGAGACTATAATTGAATATTGTCTTAGCAAATAATTTGAATTTATTTGAAATATCGAAATATCGGCGAAAGCTCGATCGGTGAAAGTAAAAAAAGAAAAGAAAATTTGATTAGTTGTAACAATTTGCGATATACAATTATCGTTCGGAGGCGGGTCCGTTCAATTTGTAATAAAAAATAAAACAAAAAGATATATACGTATACATATACATATACATATATATATATATATATATATATATATATATATATATATATATATTAAATAATAAAATATAAAGGGAAATTATCGAAAGAATGTTAAAATGTGATAACCGAAATGGCGTGCGCTTATAATTCGTTTATTGCGATAACGACTTAACGCGTTTATTAGCACGTATGCTCGGCATAAGCCCCACGTTGTTACACGGATACATCAACCAAACGAACCTGTAACAAGCTTTCGCCTATTACCTACCAAACGTATATAGATATAACGGTCAGAACGCGACCACGCTGAATTTTCCAGTCGATCCAGCTAAACACGCGTGACGTTTATCGTTCTCTCATTAAAATCACATTTAGTTGGTTAGACGAACATGACTGGATCACGGGTCATATGAAATACCTTTATTTCACATATACATTTATTTTATACACGTACATTTTATATAAAAGAATTCATGAGATCTGGTATAACGAATGCAATTAAAAAAAAAAAAAAAAAAAAAAGAGAGCGAGAGAGAGAGAGAGAGAGAGAGAGAACAAAAAAAGTTCAATTCGATATTAAAAAAAAAGAAAAAATAAAGGAAAGGTAGAAAATATTTTTCTATTTCATCGTGGATATATTATATTTAATTACTCTGAAATGAAATTTGAAATGTGAAATTTTCATAACTACAAATTACGAACGCAGAAAGAGAGAAAGAAAGAGAGAGAGAGAGAGAGAGAGAGAGAGGGGCCGTATCGAGATCGCGTAAAAAAAAAAATAAAATTACAAAAAAGATTCTTTTAACCGCCCGTAATACAAATTTCGAGCCGATGGAAAGAAATGAACGATAAAAGAAACTAAAGCACGTCTCCCTGTGAAATAATACGACTGTTGGATTTGAAAGGGCTGTAATATTCTTCCGGAAGTTAGCTCGAGAACGGGAAGCCTCGTAACTCGGAGATGAGTAACGGAGGTACATCCGCTCTTTGCAAATAAGTAAGGAACGACGAACGCCCTGAAGATATTCGTCGCAAGAGTGGTCCGATCCTAAAAAAAAGAAAAAAAAAAAGACAGAGAGAGAGAGAAAAAAAAGAAGAAAAAAAGAGGAAGAAAGACAAAAAAGGACAGGTTGATCTAGGCCTAGTTGAAAAAATGAAAGAATAGATACGAGCAAGGTAGTCGAAAGAATAGCAGGAGCTTGCACCAGATGAATAATCTGCGAGCTTTCATTCCGCACGAACGCATTCGAATACTTTTCGAAAGTTCGACTCTCCAGCTTTTGTAGATCCGAATATTTCTTTTTTTTTTTTTAATATTTTTTAATATTTTTTAATATTTTTTAATCCTTTCTTTCTTTCCTCCTCCTTTTATCTACGGTATCGTACAACGATCGTTATTATCATCCGCGACACAGTAGGACATGTATTGTTAAAGTTGTCACGGTGTATATGACTTATGGGACGTCACAGACTATTATTATTATAGTAACGAGACTATTATTATTAAAGCAACGACATCTTCATTAATTCGAAACTTTCCTTTAATTCGACCTAGAGCTTTACATTTTAATTACGATCAGATAAGAGATGGACCTACTACGACTACTCTCGTTAAACCTAAAACTAACGGAAATAGTCATTTCTCTTTTCTCGTTGATTCTCATTACTTTTTTCTTTTCTCTTTCTCTCTCTGTTCTATAAAATAATTTGTATATCTTCAAATGTTGAATAAACGAAGTCAATAAATTCAAAAGCAAAAATTTGTTGCCGAAGAAAAAGAAAAAAAAATAATATAATATATTACGTCGAAATAATAACAAAAGAATGTAATAAT